>CAJUYH010000463.1:20554-86650 GCA_910591685.1 Galerucella tenella | reverse complement strand
AGTGAAGTTTTGCGAATGTCAAACCCGTGTTTAAGATGCGGTTTTAGTGACGTGAGTGGAAAAAATACGATTCTTCTTATAGTTGCATCTCATCAAAGGAAGGGCATTGACACATAATTATCATAATACTTGACAGGAGGTGAGGAAGACTTACAAATAAACATGTAACCAGAGAAAATAGCATGAAAATAAACAATTGTAATGATAATAGAGGAGAACATGAATTGAAAATTTAACAACTAAGTGTATAAATGTAGTACAAAGTACCTCTCGCTTTTATCATAATGTGAATTGAAGCTCAAAATGTGTCCAGAGTAACACTAATTTAATCTAGGACTACGATTATTACTATCGAACTAATACGAATGAGGTTAGCTTGTACTGACCAGAGTAAACTACGGATTACATACAATTTATGTGAATTATAGTACAGAGCGCAGCTAAATTATGGGAAAAATGTATGGTCTTGCAAACAATTTATTTTAGATGAAAATCCAGAAATTGGTCCATTTTTAATTTTTAACTCTTGTAGATTTTGCGATTTATCTACATAAATCTTTGATTTTAAATAACCCCATGGAAAAAAAGAGAAGTGTAAGATCTAGATTCTGTAGTACAAAGCTTTTACCTCAATGATATTAATTTTATCGTTAATTATTTTGTTCATAAATTAATTAATTAATACTTTTAGTTCGATCATCTATAAAGCTTGTTCTTTATTTTTTTATTTAACTATATTTTTCATAAATAAGAAACTATTGGTAGATGATATATTCAGCCTATTGTTTTTGCTCACTTCGCATAAATTGACCCTTAATATCGTAGGACCAGACTTTTGTTAAACCATGTTTTTTTCCAAAGTTATTCTGCAAAGGCCACAAAAAGAGTTTTTTTTATAGGATCGGTCGAAACATGTTTTATAGAGGCTCTTGGTCACAGATGTGAATAAAAATATAGATAACCAAGTCCTTGCCCATTAAATAAACTATAACGTAGGAAAAAGTAGTTCGAAAGTGGCATAGAAAAGTTTCTTGGTTGGGAAAAAAATTATGTTTCACATAATAAATTGACCCATTCACTTTTCTGGCTATTTCCCATTATCCCTTATTGAATTCTAGGTTTTAAAATTAAAATAACGGTTTCGTGATGAGCTTACACTGTCTATATTGAAAGCTACTCCCAATATTTTCCAGAAAATTGGTATAACGTGTGTCCATCCATTATTTTCTTACTGGCCTTATTTGAGATGCGATGCAAAAATCACTTGGGGCCTAAATACGATACTTACCAATTGAGCTATAGTTTGGCAAGTTTATCTGAAGCTACGGGGCATCGGTAAAAGGCGAGGAAACATGGCGGTATCTGTCATAAACGTACAAATGGAGTACGGTACCTATTTTACCAAGTAAAACTGAAAAAACAAAGATCACTGACAATACCAACGCCACTGGATAAATCGATATCAGTCAATTGAGGAAGTGAGAGGGAAGAACACACACAAGCACTTGCCAATAAGAAGTCAGCTGGTCAGGCCTTTCTATAAAAATCACCAATTATGCAATTCGGAGGGTGTGGTAATTATGGTTTTCGTACAACGCTGCCAGAGCTTGAAGATGCCCATAACAAATTTGGAAGTGTTCATCTTTTACATTCATGAATTGAAAAAATTATGTTTATCGAAAAAATTCAAGGAAACACGCACATAAAAGAATTAACGTTTAATCATATTGTTAATATTGTTAATAATAAAAAGTCCCTTTTCTAATTATTATCACTACATACTTAGCACTTTAGCTTTTTCATAGTTAAACGTGGCAATATCGAAAGTTTTCAACTACATTCCTTTCACGGCTTCAGATAAACTTGCCAAAGTATACTAGGCTTCTACAGAGTGTTACAAAAAAAGGATGCCACAAAATCACATTTTTAATGGAATGGTGGGGATATTCTGATTCACCATTGAGCTTATTACTGGTAAATAAGTCAATGCTGAAAAACTGAATATTTGATGAGCTTAACCAGCTACTTCTAATATTACAATGTTTGCACGATAGAATTAATTACCTTGGTATCCTTTTTTCGTGCTTGTAAGTTTTATCGGAAAATGAAGGTGTCACGTGACCGGAATTTCAAAAATGTATGACTTTTATTATAAACTAGGGACACGACATGTTGTTTCTTGTCTTATACAAATTCTCATTATTATTACATCGTTCAAGAAGAAATCTATTTCATGATGATTCTACTGTGCTGAATTTTTTACGAAATTTTCGGGCAAACAATTTTTTTGTGAATTTGACTCGTTTTTGATATGACTATACCAAAAATAAACGTCCAGGAAAAATGTCAACAAAATCGGATCAACCGCGCTTGGAAGAAGTTCAGTATGAATCGATTACAGCGTCACCTACCGGGACTAATTGTCAATCTAAGCCATCCAGTTACTTACTCGAAAAATATCATCAAAATATGCCCATCCGTTTAGGAGTTTTCAGTGTGAACTTGATTTCAGCGCCACCTACCGGGACCAATTGTTAAATAAATTATGAAATACACAACAAACAATATAGTCAGTTTTTGAAGGTTGATAATAATAGTCAAAAAATGGGTAAACCTCGTAATCTAACGGAATAAGCTGAATTTCTCCATAACACATTTATTTTGTTATCACAAATGGTGTCTCAACAGTCACTTATACCAACGTGTGAGCATTTCAAATATTCATGAGTGAAAATAGGCTTTTAAGGAATAACTTGTTTTTTCTGCCTCCAATCGTAATTGCATTTATTATAAAAATTGCGAATGATGAAATTCTCTAAAAAGTTCGAAACCTCTTTTTTATATGTCAAAACGTTTTTGAAAAAATGTGCACAGCGATACGTACGTATGGAAATTATAATTTTAATAATCTCCGCCTGCCACGGTCCTTTATACACTTACCTTTTTCATACAAATAATTAAGGGTGAAGTGAATCATTCTAAATAGCGACAAAATTGAATAAATTTTTACTTCTTCCACCAACAAGTGCAGTAGCTCGAACATTTCAGTTCAAACTTGGCCAGCCAATGCTGTAGAACCCCAAGAATGGGATTGGGTGGTGCCAAATTAAGCTCTAGAACCGGTAACAACACTTTTACCACCTGCACCATTTGACCTGACAATATTCTGGTTGTGGTTCGTGATGTGGTTATAAATCAATATTCTTCAGCTTTCTGGTTAACGCAATGGACATGTATGACTCAGTGCACCATCATATATTGATGAATTCAATGCAAGATATGATTGATGTCAATGATAACGGGAAAAGTGATAATAACAATAAGTCTCAAATTGCTGACCTACCGGAAAAGGAAGACGACGATGAAGGAGATGATGGTTAATAATAATAAAATTGATGTAAATGAGAATTACATTATAAGAAAACACTTACTTTATTTTTTCGTCTTCTAAATTCAATTATCCAAAGACGCTCACACGTTGACATAAATGTGACTTTTGAAAAAACATTTGTAATACCAAAATAAAAGTTTGTACAAAAGTTCTGCTTATTCCATTAGGTTCCGAGGTGGAATCCCAATATGACTGGACTACAAATAAAATGGCTTTCACCCTTGTACACAAAATAAAAAGGTAGAACGTGTCGCGGGACACACGGTAGGAACTTTAGTTCCTTTTAAGCAAAAGTTATGTAATACATCTGACGTTATAGATAAACAATTTGCATATTCTTTGGTGGTTGAGTAGTAAGCACGCGGTAGACCCGGGTTAGATTCCCCGCGAGGAATTTTTTTTATTGTTAATTTTATTTTTAAATAATCATTCTGCTTCATATTAATAACGACAACAGGTAGACGTTTGAAATATTTAGTAGAATATTCATTATTATAGATAATGGTACGGTATCCTCCATGAGGGAGTCCGACTGGCAACATCTACTTATAACAGCATCGTATATTTAAAAAAGGAAACCGTAGCATCATACAAATTGGACATTCGTTTACCACAAAATTAGTGGAAACATAAAATTGAATTGTTAAATTTTTAATTTGAAGTTATATTACAGTTTATAGAAATTTTTATTTTCTAGATTTTTTCCTAAGTGGGTCGTAGAAAAAATATGCTGCTCGACTCGTGTGGATTGTCCATATCGCACTTGAACGATTGAGCACTCCGCCTACGGCGTCGTGCTCCATCTTCGTCCTCGTGCGATATGGCCATCATATCCACACTAGTTGCACAAACTACAATCTCTTTCAAAATATGCCCTTTTACATTTAAAAACTACCTTCCAAATGTCAAATCAATTTATCCATCCATTTTAAAGTTATCGAATTAAAACATTCAAGTTTTTCAAAATTTCAACACCCTGTATTTCGAAAAGTAGCTAGATCCCTTAATCGCGCAAAAAAAATTATGGAAATAATAGTAAAAATTTATCCGAACAAATTCAAGTAGATCACTAGCACTGCGAATACTAGCTTTGCATAGAATTCCAATATAGCATCGGTGGTTCAGTGGTTAGAATGCTCGCATTGCACGCGGGCGGCCCGGGTTCGAATCCGGACAGGAGCATATTTATTATTATGAATCGCTGCTTCGTAAACGATGCACGCAAAAGCAAGGCACATAACGAAGCAATGTAACATAACGTAGCGTAACGTAACGCGTAACGGTCAGATCTTTTGCGTCGCGACCCCTGGTCGCTCAAGCATAACCTGGCGTAAAGAACTAAAGTTCCAATAACAAATTTATAGGTTTTATGTATAAGAATAAAAATTTTAAAATAGGGCGCTAGTATAATAAAAACTAAAGTCAACGAAAATAGTTGAAGATCACAACCCATCCTAAAAACTATTCACCAAAACAATAATTATTTTAATTTTAAGGGGCATTTACCAAATTCGACCTTGCACAATTATGCTTTGTATATTTTTTTGTTTCCCTACGTCCTCACGTTTAAGTTCACATTACGGAAATTTTATTAGAAATATGAAAGCTCCGCAACATGTAGGTAGCCAAGCGGTCCAAGCTGATTTTGGTTCACGTACACTCTATAAGCTTCGTCAGTACTGAACTGGGAGACCGCCGAGACCGGCGAGCGTTGTATCAACAATGGAACGGCACGCGACTACCGAAGCAGAGAGACAATGTCAGTCATAGAAGGATAGAAAAGCGAGAGATGGATTTTTATCCGATATTTTTAGCAACCGAATTTCAATAAGGAATTGTACGGTCATAAGTAATTTGAGGATTCTGAGATTTTTATATAGTATTCACAAAGCTTCAAATTAGACTTCTTATCAATTAGTTTTTCCATTTAATCCATATTTAATTCTTTACAAGGGCTAAAACTTTGCTTAATATGTGTAATTACCTCATGATTCATATTTTTTTCAACAAAATTTGGTTAGCATTTCAAAGTTTTTATTCGATGAGAACTCTAAGTTCAACATTAATCTACATGATATATTTTTTTCTTAATTTTCAATACATCCATTACCTCAAAATTCTTTGCCAAAAATATTTCGATATTTTGTCAAATCGCTGCCGATAGATTCCCCTTAAAGCGAAGTGGAAAAATTGTTACTGCTCAAAAATGTAATTGCTCTCTTTTTTATACTGTCATTCAATTTATTTTATATGGAAAGTATTGGAGCTTATCAATTTTTCATTAATTAAACTCACTCCATACACATTATATCAATTTGCATTGCGGAGGATCCGGAACAAATAAAAAGATGTCCTCGAAGCTCATGTCATTTTCAAATTTGGGTAATTACTCCGACGAGATGAAGAGCTTTGGGTTTTTTCGATAGGCGGCCACGTTTTTGCCGCCTTTCGAGTGACTATCACTTTAGATTCATAATTATTTTAAAGTCGCTTGTTGAAAGGATCATTGAAAACTTTCAGAAGTGTTCTCTATTTTGATGAGGGTCTCTAAATGATGAAACGTTACGTATTGCCGATTTGAATTTGCTTTGTAGGGAGTTTCGTTCCACTGAATATTGCTTCCGTATCAATTAAGGAAATATGTAACTGAGATATTGGAATGATGTTTCCTAAAATGAAAAAGTGGCCACTGTCAAATTGGTCGAAATTTGATATGATGTTCTCGACGTTTCTATCAAAAGTTATCTTTTGCATATAGCGATAATATTACATGGGCTGAAAAGTCCCGTGCCTGACACAAAGATGGCGCTAGTTTTATTGCAATCGCCTGTTTTTCAGTTAAAAAGAGAGCTGTCAAAATTTCATGATATTCTATTTATTAGTTCGTGAGTTCGTTTTGGGAGGGGGGAAGTGCTTTACGCACACCTCCGTTCTTTGAGGCCATGTTTGACTCATGTGCTAATGTTACCCACTAAAAACCCACCTTCAAGCCCGTTCGCACATCCAACCTGGAATTGTCTTTAAGGCATAGCTTCAGGAGAAGCTTTTTACCCGACTGCAAGGCCCCTCTCTCCCTCTCGTCTGCTACCTTCCTTTTCAAGACATCCGTTATGAAACCATCTCCTTTTTCCAATTGTCCCTACATTCCACCATCCAGTTCACCAGGTTCTCCGAGAAAGCACCCTCTTTATCCCATCTACTACACCGGAGGATAGTGTGCTCCGGGTTGTCCACGTCCTCTCCACAGTAATTGCAGGTTTGGTCGTGAGTTATTCTGCCAAGAGTGAAGCTACTTTTGTTATTTTCGAAACAATGATTTAAAAACAATTTCGTGTGTTAATTTGACACTCCTTCTTGATGGGAAATATATTGTTCAAGCGAAGCAATGGTTTGAAAAGTGTTGTTAACCTTCTGATTTGAAGTTATTATATGTGTTGTGGTTTGACTTTGTACTACTTTGAAAATCCTCATTGGATTTCAAACACATTTGAGAAATAGTTGAACCACTAGATTTTATAAAAATGTTATTATCTTCTTGCCTTGTATAGGAACGATTTTTATTGACTCGATACAAACTTTCCAACATAGATTGGTTCACTGTCTGTTACAATCGATGTATTTATCTACAATTTTCTCAGCAACGATCTATATCTATATATCAGAAAGTAATCATCTGTCAGCACCAGTGGAAATAATGCCTTTAATAGATTAAAACTTCTTCGTTTTATTGCTTATGCCGTTAAAATGTACAATGACTTCGACAGAAATAAATGAAAACATGCTCCAAATTACGAGAAAGTAAATAAAGTTGTTGCTCGATTTCACCAAAGGACCCCGCACTTTTTAAATACAAATCCGGCTCCGGTGGTCAAAATGAATGACATTTTGATATCTGCCGTTCTGGCGTAAATATTTTCTATTGTGGTCTTTGAATTACTCCAATTTCAGGTTATGTACAGCATCGAAGTTTTTCCTTGGTGGCTGCCGTTGGTCGTGACAATTCCACTGTGGCATATGGGATTTTTTATTCTTTGATTTATTAATGTTCATGTGTTCGAATTAAATGTTTTCCAAACACAAGTTACTTGATATGATTTGAAGAAAAGAATAGTCTTTATTTGTAGTAGTCGATTGAAATACAGGGAGATTATCTCGACTACGATTTTTACAACCTTGAATTAATAAAAAATAACAAGAACGTGAATTAATAAGAATAACGATCACTTAACCCTCTGATGCATTAATTTTTTTTTGAAGTAAAATATTATGAAAGAGGATGATATTGGGTTAAAATAATATATATTCGACATTAGAACGGTATTTTGAAAAAAATTTCTAAATGAAAAAAAAATAACATTTGTGCATTTACACTATAAATTAATTAATGTAAAGATGTTAACTTTATTCGTACCAAAAGTATAATCAATGTATCAGTTGTAGTCTGAGTAGAAAATTTAGTTTTTATTATGAAAATCAAAAAAGCATGTTTTATTTGTTGAATTATACAAACTCAGATTACATTTTACACAGAATGCTTGTGTTTCTGAAGAACATTTAGGATACTTGCATTGCTTCTTTCCAGACCTGTCTCGGAATATACACCAATGACCCACTTGGTCAAATGGTACATCTTCAGTTGGAAGATAAGCCATTTTGGTAGTTTCACTACAGGATTTGGTGATAATGATGAAGGTCGTCCAACACTCTTTTTCTGCTTTAGATTCCTTCCGAACAAAGCGAATCAGCAATTTGAGTTCTAAACACTGGAAGCTCGATTTTTTCTTTTTCCCCATGGATGCGGTGGTATAGAATATATGCGTTGACAGTTGCTACATCAATAAGATGATAAAATATTCGGCTTGAGCATTTGTTTTCTGGAGATTCTGATTGCTCCGCTTCAGTAGCCGGTTTATTAGTTACATGTGACGTAGATATCCCTTCAAACATTCCCGCAACCGATGCCTCTGTTTCAATAAGTTCTGGGTCGTCCAACTTATCTTTTGCAGTTATCAAAGGGATTGAAAATGCATTTATTATAAGTAATACTCGCACCAGCACCATAGGTAGATAATTCCAGTTGGTGACGATTCTTCGACGATCTCTTCTTATATCACCTGTGTTGCTGAAGTTGTTTCTTCCAACTGCCGCATTCTATTTATAATATTGTTGTGGTGTTGGTCATTGAGCTGGAGGTAGGGTTTAATAGACGAAGCATTGCCATGGCTCGCTATATTCATCAGCTCCTGTTCTTGCACGCCAACCTTTGCTAATTGTGAAACTGCCGTAGAGACTGGGATATGATCGTGGCCAGCTTTCATGCATTTCGAATATCCATTTTTTTCGATAGAATAATTTTTGTACCATGCAGATCCCTGTTTTTTCCAGTGCGGATTTGGAGTCAAGGAAAAACGGTCACTGGTTATGTAACTCCCTCGCTTGTTGATAATTTTCAAGATTATTTCACTCAATACAAAATACGCGCCTTCGATTGGTTTAAATATGAGGATTGATATCTGAAAACACCATGTTTTCGATTTTGTATTTCGGCACCTGATTGGATACATGCAATTTTCCTATCTGTGTGTTTCGCGTTGTCATTAGTTATTTTATTCGATATTAAAAATCTAGTGACTGACAGAAAATGTCAAATTATTAAAGAAACGTCAGAATCATTGTATCAAGAAATAATCTTGACAAATACAACTCGTGTAATTAATGATTATCGAAAATTTCTTCTCTTTTCTAAACAAATTGTTGTTTTAGGTAACCACACTCGCGCTTACGCGCTCGTGCTATTTCCAAACAACAATTTGTTTCTCAAAATCGAAGAAATTTGTATTTCGATAATCATTAACACACTTTTTGTATTATTATCGAAAATACGTACAGGACAACGATTTATATTTTGACTGTTAGCCGTAAGCCATTTACTGTCTGCGCATTTCCAATTTCCTCCTTGGTTTTTGTAAACTGTGGACTATCTTCGATTCTGCCAGAGTAGGTTCCATCGTTTTTTCATTTCCCCTTTGAAATAATCGATTTTACAAAAGATACCTTCGGCTTCTCGCCAGATCAACTCTAATTCGGAAAAATTTGTTCTATTGGCAGTCTGGGGTATTCTCATCATAGCTATCTAAAATAGTCATTCAAAGTTGATGCTTCTGAACTTTCTCCTTTTTGCATTACGCGCATCCCTGGCACATAAGAATTCGATTTTTTAAATTGATTTATTGATGTTTATTGATGTATAATTCCTAGATAATTTTCGCAGTGGAACTCTTTACATTATTCATCACTTTGCGCAATAACGATAATTGGGGTAGCCTCACTTAATTCATATTTCTTCCGCTGACAAAAAGACATACATTGTCTCCATACAGAATCTTTACTCCTCTTTGTATTCACTGGTATGGATTTGCTCAAATAATCATTTATTTCCTTAGTGGAAGATGAACCATGACGAGACATTGTCAAAATTCACTGTTTTAACTTCAAACTGACAATTGTGTGCAATAAAATCTCCTGATATTTCTCCTGAATAGCCGCTCGTATTACATATCATGTGACTCCAATCATGACATTTTATAGATGCAGTCATGAGTGAATCACAGATAATTCTACATGTTTAACTTTTTGAATTGTGTTTTTTGAAATACAGTGCTCCAATTTGACAATAACATTTGGTATGTCCATCTTTTCCTGTTTTTGGATCGTCGCTGACAGTAATACGTCCACGTTTAAATTCTCCACGCCAACTAGAGTTTGTCTTCTGATGTGGTGCTTCATTGTCGAAAACCAACTCGGCAAGGCATTCTTGTTGAGACAATTGTCTTGCGCGAAATATTGTCAGATTAATTCTATTTTTCTGATCAACTTATCAACATGGTTTTATATCTCGAAACAGATTTTCTAGCTGTATCATTAAATTCAATTTTATGTGAGTACCATCTTAATTATGTCGCTTAAGTTGTCTATTGATCGCAGCTCACAAAGCAAGTACGAACCTCATATTATGGCAACTCGAACTAAGCGAAGTCGAACACACATCAAAGGACGGTCTCTTCTTGATCCTGTAGCAAATAATCAGCCGCAGGCAGCCGACGTTTAAGTCTTGTTCGTATATAAGTATCTCCTCTGAAAATAGCAGAAATGAAGTTATATTCTGCATTGCAATAGGGCGTCGGACAATGGCTGTTTGTCACGCACTAGAGCATCGCTTCACTACTGGAGCACCATCATAAACATTTATTTATTGCATTAGGGAAACGTGCCACGATGCGGTAAACGATATTTGTCTGCAGTGTCATAGAAAAACGGGATTCCCTGTTACATCCTTATAGCTTTTAAGATAAGTATTATTTTTTTATCATTGAACTTCTTCTTCCAACAAAAAGCGATGTAGATGCATTTATTAAAAAAAACTTTGGAAATTGGAAAAATGTATATCAGAACCCCACTGAATGAAAATACTTAGTTGAACATGTTTGTTTTTGTCCGGTAATTGTTTTGTTTTCGAATTTTTTAATTCAATCGGGTACGTAACCTCACCCTATCCTAAACGAAGAAAATAGTATAAGGAATAAGGTGCGAAGCTTATAAATGTCTTCACCACCGTGGTGTATATACAATTTTTTCCATTACTAGCCAAATGTGTGACAAATACACTATACACTATTATAATGCTAAAATATTACTCACCAAAGGATCTTTAATGGGAAAACGGTGCATATGAACTTTTTTATTGTTTTTATTACAATTTAAACACACAACAATGAAATACCATTATTCCTACAGTCTACAATCACCAATATTTAGTGCAACGAATTGACAAAGCCAATTATACGACCACATCAAAAAATTTCATAAAACGTAAGTTATGTCTTACTTTGAGCACATGCGCGAATAAAAAAATTACAGCGGTATTGCGTTCACAACACAACACAATGAGTGTAAAGAGTTTTACTTATACACCACAGCGATTACAAACGCACCACGAGATACGTTTACCCCATGGAGCTAGTATTGAGAGGAGTCGCTACGCCTATCATAAAAGTGGTATCGGTTTCGCCATTTTACTTCCACTTCTCTGTCAACTTGTATGTATGTATGTGTGATTTTTGGGGTGACATTCACTGAGACCTAAAAGGTCTATTGTGCCCCCTTACTTCTACTCAGTTTCTGAGGAGAGTCTCAGAAACTAGTAGTTCCTTTAGTCCTATTTCCCGGAGGAATTTTAGGATGTCTGCAGGCTTCAACTTAGGCAAATGTTCCTCTTCTATCCAGTAATCTCCCAGGTGCTGTGCTCTAGGATTCTGGAGTGCTGTGCAGTTGGAAAGTATGTGGATGGAGGTTTCTTCTTCCATTCCACAAAATCTGCATTCTTCTTCCTCCACTATTTTGAGCTTTTTCAGGTGCCCATTCAGGCGACAATGTCCCGTTAGGATCCCTGTCAAAACTCTTAGCGCAGTTTTACTTTGACTTATGCATTCTTTTGATCTCAACAGGTTGTAGTCACCCAGAAGAGTCTTTGATTGTATAAGCCCTACTAGATCTTTCCAATGGTCAGATCTTCTCTTTTTCTCGGCATTACTTATTTCTTCCAATATTACATTGGAGCTGATTCCGCAAAAGGGTTCGGGCCCCCAGAAAGGTATTTCAGTCCCTCTCTTTGCTAGTTTATCTGCTATTTCATTTCCTTCTATTCCAGTGTGTCCTGGAATCCATAGTAAGGTGACTATGTTGTTCTCGCCTAGTTCATTGAGTTTGTCTAGGCATTCCCACACCATTTTGGAACTGATTACACAAGAGCTCAGTGCCTTAATGGCTGCTTGACTATCCGACATTATGATAATCCTTTGTCTTCTGTATCCTTTATCAATATTGAACTGGGCGCACTTTCTTATGGCGTGGATTTCCGCTTGAAAGATACTTGGGGTTTTTCCCAAGCTTTCAGAGTGTTTGGTTCCTGGCCCGAACACTCCTATCCCAGTTCCTTCTATTGCTTTTGAGCCGTCTGTGTACCATTGAATGGCATTCTTTCCAAGTCTGGTAATGGTATTTGGATCCCATTCCTTCTTGTTGCTCATTTCCGTAACGAATTTCTTTGAAAAGTTATAATTTTTCATCATACCGTCTTGTGGCATGTCCCAGGATAAAAAAATTACAGCGGTATTGCGTTCACAACACAACACAATGAGTGTAAAGAGTTTTACTTATACACCACAGCGATTACAAACGCACCACGAGATACGTTTACCCCATGGAGCTAGTATTGAGAGGAGTCGCTACGCCTATCATAAAAGTGGTATCGGTTTCGCCATTTTACTTCCACTTCTCTGTCAACTTGACATTAGTATTGTTTTGTGGATGTGAATTGGGTATTTTTGGATTTTCTTTTTGTTAGTGTCGTTTTTTTCTATTTTAATAATTGAACAATAATGGTTTCTTGTGCTTCACGAAGTTGTACAAGTAGAGACAGTGTAAATACGAAAAAATCGCCAGGAACAACATATCATAGGTTAGTAAACAATCGAAAGGACTGTACTGGAATATATTTCTTTGTGCTTCAATAAGTTTTATTCAACTTCATATTATATTTAATGTTTGTAGATTTCTTAGAACTACATCAATAAGAGATATGTGGTTGATATTTGTAAAAAGAGGTTCTTGGCAGCCAACAAAATATATTATCTATATTATCAATTTTATCTATCTATATTATCTATATTATCAATTCTATATTATCAATTTCACTAGTGAATATATTTTTATTGATTGAAAATTAAAATAGTCCGGCTCTGCCGACGACGCCATATTGCTCACATCACAATGTCACTCATGTGATACCACTTTCCTATTATAAGATAGTCGACTGTGTCATCTCCTCTTAATAGTAGCTCCATGGTTTACCCCGTCGTCTGACTGACAAGTGTCTGTCTTCGCCCAATAAATTCACAGGTCTGCGACATAAAAATTGTTTCAAATTTAATAAGTGATTTTTATGTTGTTTTCAACGCCGATTTCAGAAAAAATATTAAAAAAATTCCATCACGAACAGTTATTTCACAAACTGCTTGATAGTTTTAGTTTTTTCCCATATTTTCATACATATCTCTGTACTCTAGTGAATTGAATTTTGGTATTTTGGATCTCCAGTAACTGTTATTGAGCATAAAGTACTTTTAAAACGTATTAAAAAAACTATAATGCATTTTCAGTTGCATAGCAATTTTTACACTACATGAGTTATACGTAAAATAAATGGTAATCAGGAGAAACCAGTAGTATTTTCATGACACTGCTTGTCTTTGCTCTCCCCCCTCTATCGTCCACTTACTGCCTCACTGAATATCTTTCATGTCAGTGCCTGTCTGTCGTGCTGCTCCTTGAAGTAGTGCCTGTTTCCTATGCCAGTTGGACACTCGGTTCACTTAAAAGAATGCTACGAAAACCTTGAACTGGTTTCAAACAAACTGTGCTACTCAGACCACAAATGGACACTTTGTGATGATTTAAAAGTGGTTTCAATGCTGCTTGGTCAACAAAGTGGCTATACAAAATTTCCTTGCTTTCTCTGTGAATGGGACAGCAGAGACAGAACAAATCACTACATAAAAAAATGTTGGATAAAAACCTTACAGGTTGGGGTTGAAAATGTTGAGAGGGAAAGCCATGTGGATCCCAAAAAGGTCTTACTTCCACCACTCCACATTAAATTGGGCCTGATGAAGCAGATTGTCAAGGTATTGCCAAAAGAAGGAGAATGTTTCAGATATCTTTGTGGACAGTTTCCTGGTTTATCCGAGGCAAAGCTGAAGAAAGGAATCTTTGTCGGACCAGACATTAGAAAACTAATGAGATATCCCAACTTTGAGGACACAAAAGAAAAAGCAGCGTGGACATCTTTTAAATTGGTTGTTACCAGTTTTCTAGGAAACAAAAAAGATATAAACTACAAGACAATCGTCGCAAACATGCTCGACAACTTTGAGAAACTTGGTTGTAATATGAGCATTAAAGTTTATTTCCTCCACTCACATCTTGACTATTTCCCTGCAAACCTTGCTGATGTAAGTGAAGAGCAGGGTGGAAGATTTCACCAAGACATGGAGGAAATGGAAAAAAGATACCAAGGAAGATGGAACGTCAACATGATAGCGGACTTATACTGCTGGATGTTGAGAAGAGATGATCCTCAACGAGTCCACAGCCGGAAAAGCAAGAAAAGAAGCTTCAACAGCAAGAGAAAACGATATTATCATGACTTATAAGCTTAAAGAGAATTAGAAGTGTACTGGAAACGTAGTTTAGAACCTGATTTATAAATAAAATGAAATGTTATAAATTTGGAAAAAATGTGAAAAATGGCTTAAATTTTATTATTATACCCAGAAATATTTCCTTTTTGTAAGAAAACCTGACGTGATAGAAAAAAACGGTTTGCATTTTTGAAATCAGCGCTGAAAAGTCCATAATAGTCAGTTATCAAATTTCAAACAATTTTTTGAATTTTTTTTGTAGACCTGTGTTATGAACGTACTCCTCATGTCATCAGTCATTTTTGTTCGAGGGCGAATTTTAAACTAATCGCATTTTAATTCAAATAATTTTGATAGGCAATTTCAAGCAGCAAATACGTTAAAGACAATCTCCTGGGTATATGAAATTATGTTGCACAAGTTTTTGTTGAACTACTTTCCCTGGATTCTCGGAATATTTGAATTAGTCCATTATAGAAAAAAAATATTAAAGGAAAAACTATTAACCATTAATAGAGAAATTCAACTTCTCAGTTGGCTAGAAAAAGCAATAATTGTCAACTTCACAGCTAGTAGTGGAAAACAATTATTTCTTCACAAAATTTCGTACGTTACAGAGTATTGGATACTTTTCAACAAGAAGTGGAAGGGTGAATCCAATGATTATTTACCCCTTTTCCTTTCTGAATAATACATAATAACCATTATCTTCATAAGTTTTATACAAAAGTTTTCTGGAAATAGGGGGAGAACCACTAATTACCAAATCTTCGTCAACTTTGCTGTGAATTATTTTTAAAATAGATGCACTATAAATCAATTTAAAAAAAAAGATACACCATAAATCAATTTAAAAAAATAACAATTAAAATTAATTGAGTAAATTTGTCAATTTTTTTTCAATCTGCGATTTCACTTAATTTTACATTATGATTAAGTTTATACAGGGTAGCGAAAAAGTCTGGCATCAAGTCTTTATCTTTGAAAATAATAAACTTTAGAACATATAACAGACAGGAAGGAGTCTTGTCACTCATTAGCTGTATAAGAAAATGCGACGGAAGTCGCCATTTGCAACACCCTAATTATGACTCATTTGTGAAATTGACGTTTACTGACGTAGATTGTAGGCAAGTTTTTTTTACATTATTTTTATTCACCATTGGTTGAATTACGTCAGTCTCCGCTGCAAGCACATGCTGCAGTCATCAGTGGCACATAAAAAATCGCAGTTGTTATTTAAATCATCTGACCACTGACAATCTATTTCTAAGTTCATTGTTGTTATTAGCAGTTTATCTGATAGTTCCACTTGAAATTTTTTCAATTTCTGACGCTGTTAATAGCGCCGTCAATACCTTGTTACACATTTTAAATTTATTTCTATTAATTCGTCCATTTCTTTGACTGCTTCAAAAAATCGTTAGTTTTTTGAGGTTAAGCTGTCATTTTGTGAACCACCAAAGTTATCCACCATCTCGATACAACGGTGGAGTGGTTTGCAATTTTAGTTGATGCAACAGTAATAAATGAACGCGTCATTTCTTAAATCTACAATTTATACACCAATGAATATAAAAACGCAGTTGGTCGATTGGTTTATCTACCGGTGAATAAAAGAACATGCCTTGTTTATGTAGTTTTTTTGGTGATAATAAGTTTAAACGAAAGTATTATCAGAAGTATTATTCTATATTCGTATTTTCATTGTTCCTAGACAATATTGTTTGTATACGACATAGGACAGCTTATAGTTTTATATTTAATACAAACAGTACGCCACTGTCAAAACGGAAACGACTATTCGCAACCTCCTATTTGGACCCAAACTTATTTGGTAAATGCTCCTTTCTGTCTGTTTTATGTTCTAAGTAATAAACATATAATTATCAAATTTTAGGGTTATTAACAGTATTGTATTCTTCGTTTTCAAGAGGAACTGCAAAAAAAAGAAGAATACAATACCGTTTATATCCCCAAAATTTGATAATTATATGTTAATTCTTTTCAAAGAAAATAACCTGGTGCCAGACTTTCTCGCTACCATGTATATACATACGTTTTGTAGAAAATTTCTGTAGAGGTGGTCCGACTTCCGAATAATTATCAAACTTCTTTCAACTCTTCTGTGTGCGTATTTTTTTTTTAGTGACTCTCTTTCACAATAATCCAGTGGCATTAATTATTGATTGATAATTTGTAGTTTAACATTCACATTTCTTAATAATAATCAAGAAATATACATATACCTATTCACGTAAAGCAAACAAAGGAAACACTGTTATTACATATTGGTTGTTGGTCATCCAGTAGACGACCGGCAATTTTGCTGAATCCGGAAAGTTGTTAACTCGAGCATACTGCCATCATAGGGGAATATCTAAACTCTAAATTGCATTTGGAGTATCTAACGATAATTGGTAGTAATATAACTTCTGTAATTTTAACAATATGGCATTATCTCTACAGAAATGACGTGAAGAGAACTGGAATTACTTTATGCATTAATGGTTGTAATTTTCCAAAACTTATTTCCATTTTCATAGTTTCAGTGATTGATAAGCCTTTTTTGTTTGTGTTACCACTCAATTTTTGATAATAAACTGTCAGTTTGACGTTGTTGACAAAACTTATGACGCTATATAAACTGATCAAAGCTGTCCATAGTTTCATACGTATCGAATTAAATTGATAAAAATCCAAAAAATTTTGCGGGGAGGAGAAAAAAATCTTTTGTACTTCACGGGATCTATATGCACTAGCCTGGAACTTTATTATTAATTACATCTCTTATAGTATAAATAAATATTCACGACACCGTGAACCGCATGAATATATAACCAACTTAGTTGATGTACCTAAATGCAAAATACTGTATTGGGTAATTTTAGTTCATCTTTCGAATATTCGCATACTGCCAGCAAAATTTTCTTGTGTGTCGTAATATCCCTGAAGTTAGGGTTGCCAAGTCGCCAAACCTAATAGCCGGACAGACACGTCAGTTTTACCGGACATTTGGGTAAAAAGGCCGGACACCCTATATTATTGAGGAGGATTATATGTCAGTATTAATAGGTACGACAGAAAAAAAAATCGTGAAATCAAGCTTTTTTTATTATTACCATAAATCTTGTTGAATTCTAATAAAATCTAATTAAAATCAAATGCCAAGTCAGTCTAAGTACTTTATTATTAATCTTCCCCTGCTTAAATAACTTAATGGTCATTACAAAGTATTGGATATCTTTTAAGGGGAAGGGTGAATCCAATGTTTATATTCCCTTCCCCTTTCTGAATATCTTGATGTTCATTACAAAGCATTGGATATCTTTTAAGGGAAAGGGTGAATGTATAATGATTATATTTCCTTCCCCTTTTTGAAATACACAATGTAAGGATATCACCAAATACAAAATGTCTGTAATTTCATTTGTTTTCTTGAGTTTGGGTTGAATAAATTCAATAAAAAATATAGTTTTAATAAATATTTGATTTCGCATCTCAATAATAATGTAAAAGAATACCGTAATAAAATTCTTTTTAGACTCATAGAGTTTTATGTTCTGTAGGTTGCATAACTCTCATATATATAAATTTTGGTTTCATAAGGTAGGTATATATATAGAGTATAAAATGAATTGAAGAGGCACAAACGTAATATTTATTTAAAAATGAAATGTTATAAACAATTTTATTTTTTATTGTGACCTACAAATTTATAATCTCATTTACACTGAAAGATGAAAAAGAAATTTTAGAGAATGCATATTTAGATTTATGGTTTTGGTTACGAATTACGTTGCATGAAAAGGTATCTGTCAATTCTGTCATTGAAATAATTCACATACAAATTGGTTGTCTTTCAAATTTGTCAATCAAAATTAAATTCTGAATAAATATTTATCAATTTTTTTAAATTTCTTTAAAAAATATATCTGTCAACCTCGCTTTTTTCTCAACTTTTCACAATAACTATTATTACAATATTCAAGTCAATAAAGCATCAAACTAATACAACCTCGAGATTCTGTTTAAACAGCAGTAAGTAAATCCAGTCAACTATGCAGAAATCTAAGAGTGGTCGATGCTATTGAGCAAACGTGATGAGATAAGCGCCAAGCTATTCAATTTGGGCGACTATTGAAAGTGTTAGATTTGCATATATCTAAAGAGTGGCAGAATACTCCAGAATTTGACCGCCACGTTCACTCAGATCAATAACTGGGACAGGAATTGATTTAATATGGCGTTATTTATTCCTTTGCTGACATCGCGTTTGCATATTAATAAATTGACTGGTAGTATTTCGACTGAAAATGAAGATTTTTAAAAAGTTTACTACTTAAATTATATATAAACTAAGTTATGAATATTTTTGTCCACGTAACTACAGTTTCCTGTAAAAAATTGTCATTGTCATCATCCACCCAGAAGCTCTGCGAGCATGATCCAATCCATGACTGGAGATAGTGCTGAAATCATATCAATACATCAACCTCAGTCAAGGAAATGTTAAGAATGTAAAAACAGTGACATCTCCACATCTAATCACAAACTAAAATTCTACATTGACAATAGTTATTTGTATACTAAGGCCGCAAAATGCTTTTTCGCGTTCCGAGAGAGAGATTATCGCCGAGGCCGCTCCGGCCGAGGCAAGATAATCTCGAGGTCGCGAAAACATTTCGCGGCCATAGTATACACAATATTTTTCGTGCAACCGTGAAAATTACATAATTTCAATAAACATTATGTCTCTTTAGAAAAGACAGTTAGTTTTTGGTTCGAAATACATTGTTATTGTCATATTTCAGAAATGTCAAATGCTGTAGTGGCGTTCAGTTTGCCGGCAGTCACTATGGGAACGGCCGTAAAAATTTTTGTCGGCCGTCACTCTGGGTAACGGCCGCAAAATATCATTCTCTGGGTAACGGCCGCAAAATATCATTTTGCGGCCTCTGTTGCGGCTGCAAAATGCTTGTTTTGCGTCCGGTTGCACGAAAAATATATTACTGAGCTCGGGTTCAGTTGAGCAAGATAGAGTTTGTTCAGCCATCCTTTGCCGTTACGTCATAATGGGTGACGTATTCTGCTTTTTTACGTATGTCTTATGTTACTTGAATGTTATTTTACGCTTAACCTCAAAATTATAATCAATGAATTGTTTTCAAAATTTGACAACTGAACTGTCAAAAGTAACAGATAAGATTTATGTCGACCTTAGATAAGAAATACGTTAATGACGTCATAATTCCGTCTCATCCATTTCATTAATGAGAGAGCAAGCTGGACAATGCATGACGTAACGGCAAAGGATGGCTGAACAAACAATATTTCTGCTTCTTTTCTCGTGCATGCACATTGTTCATAATCAGGTAGCACTGAAATCTTAAGTCCCTAGATCGAATCTAGACTGGTCTGGGATTGCCTTCAAAACTCTTAACCCTGGCATACCACGATAGGAGGACACTCAAGTGGGTCCCGGGGCACAAGAGTATTTTAGATGTTTGGGAATGTGACAGGAAATTGACAGGTCGTTGGTTGAGTTTGTAGATCTATAAAATTGTCACATACCATTCATAGTTCAGAATTAAATACAGCATATTTTAAATGTCAGAGGAGTGTGGAATGAAACCACTACATACATTAAATCCATTTAATTTCTGGAGATTTGGGTTGAATAGCTAACTACTACATCTGGCAACGGTGCTCTTTCAATTATTGTGAATGCATAAGACGTCTCATCGTCTTGACGATTTATTTAATTAAACAGGTCTTACTTACAGGTTCCATTTTATCACACACTCATTAGGTATATTGTATACAAACTGTTATAACAAACCAAAACGGCATTGCGCCAATAAAAGGTTAAGAATCAACAACTGTTTCTAAGGTATTCAAAGTAGAGGGATCAGTTATTAGGAGTAGGAAAGGCGGGATGAGACCCAATTGGTTATGAAAGAGCGCGCTTCGCGTAGAGTGGAAGAAATAGTTTGAATATGAGCGGTAAATAGTGGTTGATTGAATGGACCGCTACCAGGGCACTAGTAGTGATAATCCTAAGTTGAGGTTTCTTAGCGAAATCTCAACATTAGACAATGAATGATAGCAAAGTTAGCCTCGGCAGATAACAATATTATTCTGTAGTGGGTTAAAGGACACGAAAAGAGTAAAGGTAATCGTATTGCCGAACCTTTAGCCAGATAAGCTGCTGAACTAAAAATTTCAGGGCCCAGTGACACCTACGGCCTGACGACTCCGACAATTGCGGAACTATCCAAACGCTACACTCATGCTCATCAAAGGATGCAGTCTTGCCAGGATCACAGTGAGCGACCCTGGGAAGCTGGCGCCGAAGAAATATTTGGCGATAATCAGGAAAAACCTATGTTCAACAGTAGTATTTCTGACTGGCCACTGTCGACTAAAAAAACACCCCCAAACTATGAGGCTAGTGGACACACTTCTATGCAGGATGTTTGAACAGGAAGATGAAACTGTCAGGCATGTCTTATGCGAGTGTCCGGAGACAGGATGAACGATGACCTAGGAGGACAGCTCCTCAGGAGTATGTACAATGAGTCATGTGGCCTAAGTGCTGTGAGCCTACACTCACCCTCCCTTACAGATACAGATTCAGATAGCAAAGTTAGTCTTTAAAACTGCATACACTGTTTCTAAAACCAGCATTTGGGCAGCTGCACGAGGTAGCACATATCTGTGGAATCAAACTAATTACAGAACATTGTGCTTATGTAGTTGTGCTACAACTTTTGCGCTTGATAATTATTTTTAAAATACAGATGATTCAATTTTGTTAATAAAAAATTAGATTTCTACATGCAGCTGCAAAGTAATTTCACCTTTATTAAAACCATTTTAGTTTATATTCCATTTAGCCATCTATTTCTCGGAAGGTTGACGACAACTTACGCTTCATGAAGTTCACATTCGCATTACTAGTGCATTTCCGGTAACTACTTACCTCATTTCGAATTCCCTTTCCGGTTCTCCCTAATTTGGACGATTCATCCGCTACCAGTGGACTCTATATTTAGACAATAAAGGATCGTCGTTCACAGAAAAGGCAATCATACCATGCTGTGAAAACTTTTAATACCACCAGTGGCGGATTATTCTTTATATTATAAAATTTAATTCTTGTGAATTACCAATATAGTGTATTTTTATCATATTGATAGCTGAAAAGGTCATTATGCATTCAAAAACGTGTCTGAAACACTTCAGTGTTCAGTTAGCAAATTTCGCTATATTATTACTGTATAGTGAACCGCAAGTAGCGAGGACAATAGATATTTAAAAGTGGTAAGTTTGCCGTGACAATGCAGTGTAGTTGGGTAAGAATAAGATCCTAGATTATTCAGTTCAATTAATTAAAAAGGGCTGATTTGTTAAAAACAGATGATGTACCTAATCAAAATTCCATTTGTAATTGGGCGGAGCCTATGAGAGTACTATTTTCTAGTATAAGTAGGTAGTAGACTCCCTTTCACGTAAGAAGGGGCCACTTGAAGTTGCGCGGTTGTCTACGCGAACTCGAACTTGTTGTCAAAACCATCGCCATATTGTTATATTGACATTCGACTTCAAACTAGAAGCGTAACGTTTCCAAATTTTGTACGTTAACACAGAAATTAGAATATTAAAAATGTATTTGTTCATCGCATGTATAGTTTCGATAAAACTTATTTTGGAATTATTCGAAGCTTTTCGAGATTGTTCCACATATACAATATTGCATTAGGTTCTGTGTAGTTGTGTGTTTATATTTTATTTTAATCAACTATTAATTGCTTCATCGACGTAAAATATCATTTATATGTTTGTTTAAGACCATTACGTGTTTGTGTGTGCTTTTTTTATTTATAAAAGCCAACGTAAAGTGGACATAAATATTGGATATTTCCGAGGATATTTTAAAACTTTTTGAAGAATATATTATTTTATTTACTAGTTCAGTGTTCAGTGACGATTCTTTCATATTTGGTGAGTGAAGATATGGCTAGCGAAGGTTTTGTAAAAGCACAAACTGATAACTTGTCCAAAGTAGACTCATTTATGCTGCTTGAATTTATGAAGTCAAACAGCTGCTTTAATGCAGAGGAAATAAGAGGAGTTGAAGCATTATCGTATGTACGATTTAAACTATGTTTTATTTATATAATATAATACCAACCATACTTCGATGTGTGGTCGAAAGAAAATGATGTTTTTATGGTTGATTCCTAGACATATAGGTACATAACCTCAAACTATTTAAGAATAAAAATTACTAGCATAGAAGTAGGTACTTAGGTTACTTAGGTTACAAGAACTCAGAGCGTAATACACGAATAAGAACGTAAACAAATGACGTCACACCATGGGGCAGCCATCTTTATGACGCAAAGCGCGTTTTGGCGGACTTTCAAATTTTATGATTTTTAAAGTCGTTTTAAAAGTAAAGTTTATATTTTATTGAAAAAATAGACATGCAAGGTGTTAGGAGACCTGATAAAGCGTCAATTCCCACCAATAGCAAAATTTATGCTTGTACCCTATTCACTACATCAATAAGCATCCATGTTTGTACGTACAATGGACGTACATTTAGGGTCCATGGACGCTTGGACTTAAAATGGTCGTCCAATGGACGTATTGTGCTGTGTGGGAAAATGACTTCACGTGGCTTCTTCCTATGTGGAACGGAGTCTATGTGCGAGTAATTTTTATGTTTAGGTTTAAGGTTCCTACGTTTAAATATCCTACTTATTGTCCATATTTATTTGCTTTTGGATAATTGAGATACAATTGACTTATTTTATTCTGTCCAAATTCCAATGTCCGCCTATGGTTTATCGCGGTTTTAGGGTCTTTTACCTGAAATCATGCTATCAATATAATACAAATATATTATAGCTCCAAGTTACCAGCTGAGTGCTTTTTATGTAAAACTAAATTCATTATAATTCGATTCAAATTTCTAGTTAATTTCTTGACATATCATTATGTTTTATATCAAATATAATGTTAAAGACGTTTATCGTGTCAAATAAATCCAAATTGGGCAGACAAATAATATAATTTATTGAATATAAAGGTATAGAATTAATCAAATAGTTATATCGGCTCATTTAAGACAAGATAATAGAATGTATATCTGTATGTTGCGGTCTTAACTTTAAAAATTGTGTTTGAACAATGTCTTTATTAAGTTGCCTGATATAACCTTTCTTAGAAATGAAAAACGTGTTATTAGCTGCTAGTGTCCAGACATATTACGAATTTACGACCTTCTGTGATAGATGTAACAATTTTATGGCACGCCCATGCATAGTTGTACCCCTGGAAACTTTTAATATCGGGTTGACGTCGGCGAACCACCGAGTCATTTTAATAAACACGATGTGCTGACTCGAACGTCGAATTTCATTCTTCTAACTGTAAATTCAATTTGCACTGACATTTTAAATAAGTTAACTTTATTCATGGAACGAAGTCATGTAAGGTTCATTACATCTAAATTGTAATAAAGAGGAATTTATTGTTACGTAATATTACAGCTTACGATTGTAGATTGTATTATATCAATGTGACATGACATATTTATTGTCAATTCATTGACAGTTGGATAATTTATTCACTTATTATACAGATCTTGCTGCTTTTTTTCCTGAATAAAGGAATTAAAATACATGAGCATCACTGAGTCTATATAAGAAGTTTCCATCTCTAAGTTAGTCAGGACACATCGGCAAGAACCGAAAGACTTGAGGGAAAGGAATTTGAGGTCGTGTTCTGGAATTACCTTAGACTATTAAACACAGTCTAAGGGAATTACCTTCGACATTAATGTCACCGTTCGACATTTTGTCGGATGTACAGGGTGGTCCGTAAGTAATGGTCTAAAGTGAAATGGAAGATTATTGGCCTAAAAATATTACGATCTAGATTAGATTTCGAAAGCGTGTTGCTTGGTAAAAACCCGACGCCGAAGGCGGAGGGATGTTACCTTAAAGCAACATGCTTGAGGAAAGTTATGGCAAAATTATTGCAAATTATCAATGTTCTTGCTATATTATAGCTGATAATAAATTTGCTGACATCAGCGCCTTTTAACTTTATCATTTTTGTGCTAATAATTGAAATAAAAATTATGTACCTAGGGGGGTTTAAAAATGCGAATATCTCGATAAACAGTAACTTTTGAGACTTATGATAGGTATACTTTTTTGTCGCAAAAATAATGTAGTTTTAATATTTTTCAATGAATAGAGAGATACCGTTAACGATTAAAAAGTTAATCGCACAGTTACACCAACAACATGGGCACAATAGATCTTTTAGGTCTCAGTGAATGTCACCCCAAAAATCACACATACACCAACAACATAGCTCTCGCGGCGCCCTCTAGAAAATACATCGAAACGGACAACTTATTATGGTTTCCAAGGTCCTAAAACACCTATTTTCAAATTTTTACGTTTGTATATCCAAAATCTTTCAATTTACTGAGAAAAAACATTTTTTTATTATCAATATTTTATTGAAGCAAGTTGAATCGTAATATTTTTAGGCGAAGCATATTCCATTTCACTTTGGACTATTACTTACGGACCTCCCTGTATAGATGTAGATTTATAAAAGTGTAGTTGCTATTGACACTATTAAGTAAAATTTAGATGCCTTCACACTAATTGTAGTTTGTGGTTATCTACTCCACCGCAATATGGACGTGTGTAAAACCATCAATTGATAGCCGAGGAGCTGCCGACGCTGGCAAGGAGGCGAGACACTAGACAGTTTCTCGCCGAGGTGCATATTATATTTTTTCGTCGACTTTTACAAAAAATTACGAATTTTCCATTTTGAAGACAAGATAAGCTTCATCAGGGGAATCACGGAAAAGTATGTTTATTATATCTCGACTAAATACTTTAGATTTGTTCGCTTTTCACCCAACGCCTTGTTTTTTTTTTGTAAAGGTCGACGAAGAATGACCTTTGTATGTATGTATGTCTGTATTTTGGGGTGACATTCACTGAGACCTAAAAGATTTATTGTGCCCCCTTACTTCTACTCAGTTTCTGGGGAGAGTCTCAGAAACTAGTAGTTCCTTTAGTCCTATTTCGCGGAGGAATTTTATGATGTCTGCAGGCTTCAACTTAGGCAAATGTTCCTCTTCTATCCAGTAATCTCCCAGGTGCTGTGCTCTAGGATTCTGAAGTGCTGTGCAGTTGGAAGGTATGTGAATGGAGGTTTCTTCTTCCATTCCACAAAATCTGCATTCTTCTTACTTCACTATTTTGAGCCTTTTCAGGTGCCCATTCAGGCGACAATGTCCCGTTAGGATCCCTGTTAAAACTCTTAGCGCAGTTTTACTTTGACTTATGCATTCTTTTGATCTCAACAGGTTGTAGTCACCCAGAAGAGTCTTTGATTGTATAAGCCCTACTAGATCTTTCCAATGGTCAGATCTTCTCTTTTTCTCGGCTTTACTTATTTCTTCCAATATTACATTGGAGCTGATTCCGCAAAAGGGTTCGGGCCCCCAGAAAGGTATTTCAGTCCCCCTCTTTGCTAGTTCATCTGCTATTTCATTTCCTTCTATTCCAGTGTGTCCTGGAATCCATAGTAAGGTGACTATGTTGTTCTCGCCTAGTTCATTGAGTTTGTCTAGGCATTCCCACACCATTTTGGAACTGATTACACAAGAGCTCAGTGCCTTAATGGCTGCTCGACTATCCGACATTATGATAATCCTTTGTCTTCTGTATCCTTTATCAATATTGAACTGGGCGCACTTTCTTATGGCGTGGATTTCCGCTTGAAAGATACTTGGGGTTTTTCCCAAGCTTTCAGAGTGTTTGGTTCCTGGCCCGAACACTCCTATCCCAGTTCCTTCTATTGCTTTTGAGCCGTCTGTGTACCATTGAATGGCATTATTTCCAAGTCTGGTAATGGTATTTGGATCCCATTCCTTCTTGTTGCTCAATTCCGTAACGAATCTCTTTGAAAAGTTATACTTTTTCATCATACCGTCTTGTGGCAACACATTCCACCACCATATGTAAAGGGGTGAGGTTGAGAATCACTTCCATGGCTGCCGTTGGGCATGTTTTCATTGCTCCTGTAATGCATATACAGGCTGGTCTTTGAATTTTGGAGAGGTTTTCTCTCGTCGTCAATAGGCTAGTTCTACTACTCCACGCAATGGCTCCATAAGTGTGATTGGTCTCACTATGGCAGTGTACATCCAGCTTAGGATTTTTGGGTTACAACCCCAGTTTCTTCCTACCAGATTTCTGCACACCATTAGAGCCATTTTTGCCTTGTATGTAATCTCCTTTTCGTGTTTGTTCCACAGGAGTTTAATGTCTAGAGTTAAACCTAGATACTCGACTTCTTGTCTCCATTCAATCTCGTTCCCATCAAGTTTTATGGTTTTGAGGCTGAGTTTTTTTTTTCTTAGTGAAGGACCTTTAAACAATTTCTTTTTATTATGCCCCCCTTTTTAATTTGAATAATAACCTTTTTTACACGTAATCCAACCACACAACACATTTGAATCCCGCATATTATGAAAATTCTTCACTTGCTTAAACCCTAGTGATATTTGTCGAACGAAAGTTGTCGAATACAACTTTCAAAAATTTCGTGCGACATTTACCGATCGAGATCCGAAAATACGGGCCCTGTTGAGAGATTTATTTATTCAGATAATAATGACATTATGCGACACTTTATAAACGCACTGTTTATGTATTGTGAGGTCCCAATATAATTTGATTTCAACAGATATCGAAGAATAACATAATCTATTAGTTCCACGATTTACTAAATACGACAATTATACAGAAAACTGCAATAATATATTTTTTCCACTACTAGCTTTGACAATTAATTATTATTGCTTCTTCTAGCCAACTGAGAAGTTGAGTTTCTCCATTAGTGGTTGATAATTTTCTATTATTAACCTGGGTCAATAATGGACAAATTTAAATACTTTGAGAATTTAGGGATAAGAATTCAACAAAAACTTGTGCAACATGATTTTGTATACCCATGAGATTGTCTTTAACATATTTGCTGCTTGAAATTACCTATATTTGAATAAAAATGCCATTAGTTTAAAATTCGCGCTCAACCTAAAATGACTGATGACATAACGAGTACGTTCATAATATATCGAAAACTGACAGTGTACTTGTCAGTCAGACGACGGAGTAAACACTTCTCGTGGTGTGTTTGTGAATTATTTTTAATTTTTGTCTTAAATTTGGCTAGTAGTGGATAAAATTGTATATACACCTTGGTGTTGGACATTTATAAACCTCGCACCTTACTCCACTCGGGGCAAAGCCACTTGCAAAATAATCTTGGTGCTTGGTCAATAATAATAGTCTTCAGCAATATTGTTTCAGGTAGATATTTTTATTATAGGATTTTAATTATTATATTTATTAATTGTATTTTCCAAATTGATGATCCACAATTAATGTAAAACGAGAATATTTCATTCGATTTGTGAGCAGTCCTGGTATAGGTCCTTTTGTCATGGATCTTTTGAATTTCCCAAACGTTTTATTTTTCGTTTACTACGTCCCTATAGAACCGCTTACGTAATCCAAAAGAAATTTACGGGACAGGGACAGAAAAGGGTCTCCTTGATATAAATGCAAAACTCTTATTTATAAAAGTTATTTGTCGGCCGTTTGAAAGGCGTAATAAAATATTTTCCAGTTAAATTTATTGCTCTACCTGCTACGACTACAAATACTTGCGAGCAGGTAGGGGAGCTTTTATTTTTATTTCTATTTTACATCAAACAAAATTTTGATGTCCATATATTGATGAATATCAAATTGATTTTTTTATGAGTGCAGAGTGCAGCTCAATAATAAATATACTAAAGATATACCTTTTATTTGTTCTTATAATATGGCTTTAATAATGTTTTACAAAAGTAGTGCTTATGTAAATAGCAAAAAAGTTTTGGGTACATTTATGCCACATACGTGGCCTATGTAATCTACAAAATACATCGAAATAGTTACAAAATTATGATTTTTCATATCCAAAAACCCCAATATGAAATTTTTGTGCATATATGTCAAAAAACATTAAAGTTATTGTAAAAAAACGGAAATTAATATTTCATGTTTAACACCCTGTATCTATCTCTCTCAATATCAACATTTTATTGTGGCTAGTTGATTTAAATCGCAATATTTTAAAATGAAGATTGTACTGTAGGTACTTCTATGTACAATTACTTAAGGACCACCCTGTATATTGAGTCATACACTTCAAATGTAACTTCTGTCATTCTGACACGTCAATATCGAATAAATTATCAATAAGTTTCTAGGAATTTCCATAATATTTCAATTAAATAGTGAACTATAAGAAAAAATCACATTGGTTTTATAATTATTTTTTTCTACTCCTGTTTTATAATATACTTATTAAAAGACTAAAATCTGTATCATAATGATATTCATTATGATACAAATTTTCATTATCATACAGATTTTTAAGCCAATAGGAATGCGACATTCGCACAATATTTAATATAGCCATGGATACCTGGTTGACATTTCTGAAATTAATTATATTAGGTTTGTTCCCTGCAATAAAAGTGTAGCACTGAGCTATACGATTTTATTTATTTTAATTAAGTTTTGTCCACGACCACCTAATAATAAGTCAATATTTTACTTCCTAACTAAAGGTATATGGTACCCATATATCAACTGTCGTGAATTATGGTTCATAATTCACGACTAGAGATGGGGGTACAATATGAAATAAATTATTAAATCTGTGTATTTTGTTCAGGAAATTTGTTTCTGACATATATCGTATCTATAAAATATTGTAATTTTTAGTATTGATACTTTTCATAACGATATTTTCTAATATTAAGTATTTTAAAACAATATATTCATAACGGTAAGTTGTATTGATACTTTCTACAGTATCGCCCATCTCTATATATGTCAAATTATTTGAAGTAGCTGCTACAACATTTTGAGGTTAGTAATATGCCAAATCGCTACTGACTTTTATTTATTAATAAATAAATTAAGTGTCGTGGACAAAGTATAGTATTCTACTCGCAATTTATGGCCATAATTCACTTGGGTGACTCGTGAATTATGGCTATCATAAACTGCTCGTTTAATAATATACTATTAATGCTTCTTGCAGTATACAAATGCAATATACATAGATAGTCCCTAGCAATTTTACACGCATTTTTTCACAGATATACCTGAATTTTTCAAAATTATACAACTCAGTGCAACACTTTTATTGCAGGCGAACAGACCTATTAAGTTACACTTAATTTGACAGCTGTCAAATAATTTTGATTTTCAAAAGTAACTATATTTAAATAAATAATTTATACATGCACAAAGAAGATTAAAGAATTAATATTATTATGTTCAAAAGTTTTAAATTTATTTGTTGTACAATTTGTAAAATTTACTTGTTGAAGTTCCTTTCATTGTTCTTGTTTTATAATAAATGATAATTATTAATTAAATAATTCTTATTAATCGGAGTAGAAAAAATATTGTATGCAACTTTCATGTAATGGCCATTAATACACTCGCATATTATATACGAATCCTACAACATGCTCGTGTCTTAATGGCTATCATTACATGATCGTTGCATAAAATACTATCATAAATTATTCATTTTAAGAAGCGGGAGATTCTCAATTTTGCCATAATAATTTCGAATATATATAAATATATTGTAGGTCACGATTTTCGAACAAATTTAATTTGAAAGTATCTTTGCTAAGAAAATGGATGAAAATTCAATTTACAAAGTTGAGAATTCCAACAAATTGTAATTCAGATAGCATCTTACAACATTAAAAAGCAGACCGTGTAAGTTTCAGAAGCAGTCTGGCGAACTAATAACGTTTCGATTACAGAAAAACTTTTTGGCACATCCAGTTCAAGTATTTAAACGTTTTTCTGTGAACATTTCCTGCTACGTCATGTTGAGAGTTTTTGGAACGTTTTCTTAGTCTTTCCATTTTTATCATTTTAGTTTGTGAGTTTTAGATGGCAAAAAAGTTCAACTATCAAAAAGTATGTAAGTTTCACACAATAAAATTGAGAAAAACATTATTCGGGAGTGTTGAGTTCTATTGATAAAATATGTTCTCTCTCTTTCTAAAAAAAATGTTCCCTTTACTCTTAACGAAGGGAAATCTTCTTGCAAAAATTTAGCTGCCGGTCTCGATGACATCCCATATACACTGTGGGCCGAAATAAAGGAGTACGTTTTTTAATTGCAAATATTTTTTTAGTTTTTTGAGTGATTTATTTTCTTTTTGCAGGGCTAATAACCTAACATGTCCTCAACATGACTGTATATTTGAAAGCAAAAATAATGTACAGGGTCGGACTTATAAATAAAATTATATAACAGTGCATTTGAGCTTGTCGCAAATGAAAATTGTACTAATATGCTTTTTTGGTAGATAAACTATCCAGAACACTTCAGTAAAAAGGAAATTTTCCGAAATTACCGGATTCGCGAAATACCATTTTTTTATCAAATAACATTTTAACAAATAACACATCTATGAAAACAGTTTAGTAACTTTAAAACTTAGAGAAAAATATTATTTCGAACAAAATTTGTATGACGGAAAACAATTTGAAACAATCGAGCAGCTCAAAGAAAGAATGCAGTTTGTTTGTAACAATTTTGAACAGGGTGCAATAAATTGGGCTATCAATTTATGGCGCAGACGACTTAAAGAAGTAGTATATAATAATGGTGGCCACATTCATAATATTTTACTCTAAGTTTTGAAGGTACTTAACTGTTTTCATAAATGTGTTATTTGTTAAAATGGTATTTAATAAAAAAATGGTATTTCGCCAATCCGGTAATTTCGCAAAATTTCCTTTTTACTGAAGTGTTCTGAATAGTTTATCTACCGAAAATGCATATAAGTACAATTTTAGCTCGGACAGTTTTCATTTGCAACGGGCTCAAATGCACTGTTATATAATTTTTTTCATAAGTCCGACCCTGTAAATTATTTTTGCTTCCAAATTTATAGTCATGTTGAGGACATGTTAGGTTATTAGCCCTGCAAAAATAAAATACATCGCCCAAAAAACAAAATAAATATTTCCATTTATAAAATGTACTCCTTTATTTCGGCCCACAGTGTATATCTTTTTTAAAAACTCTTAAGTCGTTCTTTTATCAAACTCGTTGAATATTCATCATTATCTGGAATACAAATCAATTACCTCATTCCAATTAAAAAATCCAATCAACCCCTCACGGAAGTAAAGTATTTTCGTCTCTTTTCTCTCTCATGTACTACATGCAAAATGAACAATAAAAGTCTTCTATGGTTTCTAGAAAAGTACAAAATCATCCCTAATGCCCAATCTAGATTTCGACGTCATAGATCTACCCGTGATAACTTTGTCTTATTGCAAACCCATATCTCCTCAGCAATAAATAATCAACAAAATCTCGTAGCATTTATCTTTGATATCGAAAGTGCGTTTGATACAATTTCCAAAAATACAACAATGAATTAGTATATTACACACCAAGGTGGGAAGAGTTTCATTACTGTCGAGAGATTAGTTAGTTAACCGAGACGCGTCGGTCGAGGTTAGCTATTATCTCGAGACAGGAATGAAATTACTACCGAGGTTTGTATACTATTTTATTTACAACCATCATATCCGGATCAAAATAAATAAACCTTTGTTTCTTTCTGAACACACCTAAAATATTAGATTTGACAACTACTGTCACCAATATAAATAAATGTCAGATAAAGTCGGATGATGGTCGGATGGATATTAAGTTCGCGAACAATAAGTCAAGAAAAATGTCCTCCGATGAAGAATTGATGGATTGTACCCCTCCAGAAATAGGTATTATAATATTTTTCAATGTGTTATATTTTCAAATATAAAAAATATCCATCTAAAATAGATTAACGATCACATTATTTAAGAGGGAGGGAGGTGAGGGCGGGTGGTCAGGGCAGGAAGTAGAGGAGTGTATTATGACACTTATTAACCTTCAATGACGTTAATAATGACAGCATTACATATATGGTTGTGAATAAAAACTATTACAATATTATCTACTGCAAGATCATTCAAAGTATCTGCAAAAGGTAAACTTTTCCAGCCTCGCTCTCAAAATGATGGTGGCCCTCAGGGATCTATATCAAGTCTCTCCCTATTCATTCTTTCAATAAACGACTCATGCGCCAACTTCCCCACCCCCATCAAATATGTTCAATATGCTGATGATTAATTGTCTACTACCATGGAAAATCCGTTACCACCATCTGCAAACTTCTTCAAAACGCAGTAAATTTGCTGCAAGTCAGAGCTAACAACCTACATATCTCCTTATCTCCCAGTAAATTGAAGGTCATAAAGTTTAGCAGAAGTTCTCCAACCATTACATCGCTATAATCTTCTCTAATAATTCCCAATTACCTGTTGTTAATCGTTTGAAAATTCTAATTTTTGTCTACCTTTCGAAATACCCTGCAAAACCATCCATTCAAGGATACCCGGTACGAGTGTTTTGTATCTTTTAAGCATATTGTACGAGTTAAACTGATGGTATTGATTATCATTAAAATTATCTACGTATATGAAATCGGTTTAAAACGGAATATTTCGATAATTTCCAGCCTAATTTACATCCCGAGCGCTCTGTGTTGGTTACCACTGGCAATTTATATTCTAAATATCTGCTTCATATCAAACTATACAATCCAACAGTTCAAGTGTATAAAAGCTAGCTTCCGGCGCCGACAGCAGCATCCAATATAATTAGTTTTCAACAAATGGGACTTAGTTTTGTCTGTTTTGGTCTCATGAAATTCTCCGTTCATGCTATTTTGAAATACAGGGCGCTGACGTTAATGCTAGATGATATCTCATCATCCTAGTAGAAATGATGCACAAAGGCAACAGTAAAATATAATGTAACAAAACAATGCCATGTTGTTGTATAATTAATGGAGGCTTACAAAAATTTAAGATTTGTATCTAAATATACTTGAAATTATAGTAAAATCACGGTAAATGGTCGGAACAGTTAACGAAGAAAAGCAAACTAGATTATCATATAGGTGAAAAATGTTTAAATATTAATTTAGTGAAAAATGTTATCCTTGATAAAAAGTTTTGCTTGTTATGAAACCCCATAATATGAAATAAAATTCAAGTTTTTCAAAACCCGTCTCATTTTATGGCCAGTTTTATGAAAACCTGGAGTCGGACTTTTTGACATTTCCTCACATATTGGCTAATATCTCGAGAACCTTAAGGTTTGAAATGTTCTAGTCTACGCCATTCGATTCAGAATTGAATTTTCTATAAAAAGAGGAATTTTGAGTCTTCGCGAATTAGTATAAGTTTCGGTGTGGACTTGGAAAAATTTTCAAAACCTGAAAATTATAAAATCCATATCTAAGGTATTTTGATGTGGAAAATTCCCTTTTTTATAGAAAATTCAATTCCGAATCGAATGCCGTAGACTAGAACCTTGCAAACCTTAAGGTTCCTGAGATATTATCCAATATGTCAAAAAGTCAGACTCCAGGTTTTCATAAAACTGGCCATAAAATGAGACGGGTTTTGAAAAACTTGAATTCCATTTCATTTTATGGGGTTTCAGAACAAGCAAAACTTTTTATCAAGAATAACATTTTTCACTAAATTAATATTTAAACATTTTTCACCTATAGCAGGACTATCTCGGTGCGGCCCGCAAGCCTATAAGGTCCGTAAGAAAAAAATACCAAAGCAAAAGGCCATGTAAATTCACTAGAATTTATACGGACATGCTGCTGGGCCATGAGAGTATTCTTGAAAGCTCGCTCCCACGCGGGGTGATAAAATTTCATTTCTTAAGAACTGTTTATCAAGACTGTGATGTTATGTATTGTTTCTACCGAAAATAAATATTTGCTGTACTTATTCAATTCTTGGCAATTTCTTTTGCGTTTATTCGCCGCACGTGGCCGTCGGCGACGGGCGGCTCCTTTGAGACAATAGGCGGCGGCAGGCTTTGATTAGACACAGGTGTGCGGCGGCGAAAAAATTCAAAGCGACCGGCTTTAGATCACAGCCGCGCGCAGCTCTCTTCGTTTCACCTTTCTTCCCTTCGCTGATAGCTTCTCACGCACGACGTATGAGGTAAGTACGTTGTATGCACTCGCGAGCAATTTGTTTTATTTTATTTACTGCTTGTTTATGTGAGAAACGTGTTAACACAACTACAAACTGAGTTTGTAAATCGATTCACCGACTTTAAAAAGAGCTCCCTTAACATGGATATATTCCAAAACCCTTTTGCAACTGATATTAGTGAGGTACCAAGCAATTTGCAAATGAACATAGTGGATTTGCAAAGTAATAGCACACTTAAAACGGCATTTAAGGAAAGCACTGACTTGATACAGTTCTACGGAGGTTTGAGTTCTGAAAACTTCAAAGAATTGAAGAAGTTTGCTCAGCAGATGATGAGCATGAACATTTAGACGCGATACTGCGCGTGTCTACTATTAAAATGAAAGCAGACGTTAAAAAACGTGCAAGTCAAATGCAGCCGCAAAAATCTCACTAGTTCTTACTTTTATGTCAGTATAGTAATTCAATTGAAATAGACATGATTGTATGAATATATAAGCGTTTTATTTCAAATATTAAAAATACATGCCCGAACATATAAATATAAAAATAAGTGCGGCCCACACTGATACTCTGGCAACATATGTGGCCCTGCTATAGCACAGGGTTGCCGACCCCTGACCTATAGGATACTCCATCCGTGGACACGCTGTATATGGTTTTTCAAAGTATTTTCTACGAATAAAAATGCATTTGGCATCCTTTAGACCAATTATTCAAGCAGCTATTCCACTCGCTTGTTGGTACATTCCAAATAGATTATTTGACAGCATCTTCTCCAGTTTGGAATCTTTGCCACTCAGTTTACTCTCAATTTTTGGAAAAGGGGAAAGTCGTTTCTAACTGTGTAGGTCGTGGTGGAAAATAATTCATCGTTGGGGGTTTATTTAATCGATTTGTACCAATAAGCAGTAACAGCTCTTTGATCTTGCAAGGGAATTGTTACTTCCTACATGAACCGCTTTTGAGACAAATGTCGCCACCATCTTTTTGAAAATACTTAGGGAACGGAACGGCCACAATCAGACTCAGAATAACCTATAGAAGTGAAAGTAGGTATGAAAGAAGAATTTCAGCGATCGCAGCGGATGGATTCAGAACTATTTGCCATCAAAATATCTTTGTTTGTTTGTTTAAATAACCAATACCCGATTTCCATTTCCTAAAGCCAGGTATTTTTTGTGTGTGTTTTGGAAGCCGTTCTGATGCCGGGAGCACTGCAGCCTTTTGGCTTATTGTACTCTACTCCCACATTTAGTCCACCCATCCAGTTATCCCCGTACCTTCGAGTAGACGATATAGGTCCATTGGATGGGTGCCATATACTTCAGGTGGCACATTGGCTTCTCCGAAGATTATTTGTCCCCTCGAGTCCAGTGCCTCAGAGTCAGATAAGATATGGGTTACGGTCTCGGTCTCCATGTCACAATGTCTGTAGCTGAGGTCACCGTTATATAACCCTATTTTATGCAGGTGATCTTTTACCGAAGTATGACCCGTTAGATAACCTATAATAATTCTTATCTTATTCCTACTGATATTCAGTAGTTCTTCGGCCCGTTTTACTCATGTGTCACCTATGAAGGTTTTACTGTCTACCTGCTTTGGAGTGTTTCTCCACTGAAGTCTATGTTGGCTTTGTACCCATTTTTGTATTTGCCCTCGGACTACCATATGCTGTTGCTGAGCCTCTTATCGCCAGTTAATCTGCTTGTCCATTCCCAGAAATACCGTTATGTCCCAGCACCCACACTAATCGTACTTTAATGTGGTCTGCTAGTTCATTTAGTTCTTTCTGGCATTCTTCTACCAGTCTGGATGTTACCTTGCGGCTATTTAAAGCTGCAGGTATTACCTAAAACAGATAAATTGCATTCAGGAATTCCTAACTAAACATAACAGTTAATTTTGACATTTGATATTTGTTGACAGGCGCCAACTATATTGTTAAATCCAACAATTCCTTTTGAACATGGCGCTATTTCTTAAAGTGTTCCTCTGCTTTTCAATCAACATATTAATTCAAAAATGTTTGGCGAATGTTTGATTTGATATAAAACTTGTAGTGAAATCTCGATTTGCTACTCAAATATGGCATTAAATATTTATAGGTTTCATTCGATTTGACTAGGCGAAACATAATTCTGAGGAAAATTGAGCAGCTAGTCGAGTATTCATGAACTTTATATTATTTAGATCAGCTCGCGATACCACTAAAGAATTTGAAATTTAAAATTTCGTACATGTTTAAAAATCGACATTTCAGTGCTTTCATCCCGTTTGAAATATTCATATGGATGAATTATTTACAGGGTGTTCAAAAAATGTGCTGCCCAACGCAAAATACAGATAATAGATGTGGTTCTATGTACATCAAAGTTATTTGACCTTGATACAAGTGCCCTTTTAAGACGCCCTAGTTTTTTTAGCAAATCTCAAAAACCGTTACTTAAAAATTTCATAACTTGGTATATTGTGTAGCTCTGAAGTGATAAATTGTTTGCTATGTGTGTGTGTGTGATTAAGTCTTATTGGCACTGGTTTTCACAACCAACTGGCCAGTCAATTTGTTATAAGTTCTCTCCTGACAGAATTAGGGTTAGTAATTACATTGTTTGCTATAAACGTGCGTTTTTTATTGCCATCACAAAGGCTTAATGTGAAAAGTGCAACAGGTAAATTTGCTTAAATTTTTTGTTTTTGACAAATTTTACATTTAGTTTTATAGGAATTCAGAAGTGAAATAAAAAGTATTTGATAGACTAAATAAAAAAGGGATCCGCCCGTGGTATTCGGTGTTATTTAAAATTGGTTACCTTGGTGATATAAAGTATAGGCTCGTTCTTTTATTCACCGGTAGATCCTGGTTTTTATATTCATTGGTGGATTGTAGATTGAAGAAATGACGCGTTCATTTATTACTGTTGCATCAACCAAAATTGCCAAACACTCCACCGTTGTATCGAGGTGGTGGATAAATTTGGTGGTTTACAAAATGACAGCTTAACCTCAAAAAACTAACGATTTCTTGAAGCGGTCAAAGAAATGGACGAATTAATAAAAATAAATTTAAAATGTGGTAACAAGGTATTGACGGCGCTATTAACAGCGTCAGAAATTTTAAGTGCGGAACTATTAGATGAACTGATACTCCGAGATCTAGAGTCTAAAATAACTACTACACTTTTCAATGTATCTTTATTCATTTCGTACATTTTTGTTAATAACAACAATCATTTTAGAAATAGATTGTCAGTGGTCAGATGATTTAAACCATGGTGTGATAGAGAAGAAGGTGTGCTCCCACGGAAGACGAATTTTCGTCATGTTCTGCGCATCTTCCAAAACGCCGCCATATTGCCAATCATATGTTAGGTTAGGTAATGTTTTGAATGACTATCATAACTATAACCTACACAACCAAATCTTACTTGTTGTAATATCGTTCATTTTTGTAATAAATTGTGAACTCTGAACATTGGAACATTAAGTGAGTGTCTTTATTGTTAAATAAAGATTTTGTTTCTTGTTTTCGTTTCAAATTCAGTTATTTGTCAAGCGTTTAATTTCGCGCGTTCGAAGCTTTATTTTCTGATTAGCTGATTATTCAATATGGCGGCGTTTTGGAAGTTTTTTTTGATTGGTCGTGCGCGGTAACACACCTTGTTCTCTATTACACCATGATTTAAACAACAACTGCGTTTTTTTATGTGCCACTGATGACTCTAACATGTCGTTGCAGCGTCATTCAACCAATGGTGAATAAATGGTAAATGGTAAAAAAACGTACCTTAGGTATGTCTAAAAAAGACGGCAACATCTGGGAAACCTACTGGGGTTGGAGCTGCTATAGCAGCTGGTAATCATGAAGAAAAAGGGATTTGAGCCCTTTTAGTTATAGCTGCTAAAACAACTAAATAACTAATTAATTCTATAATAAAATCTTCTTTTATGAAATCTAAATAAAAAATAAAATTTCAACTACCAAAATTTAATATTCAGGCAATAGCTATTAATAATGCAACATCTCCAATACGATTCCTTAAAGCTGTTTTTATTTGTAATGTTACCATAAAATGTTATTCTTTTAAAAAAGTTCTGCATGACCCATAAAGTCAAACGCAAATATGTCAGATGTCAATTTTTTGAATCGTATACAGGTTTGTCAAAAAATATGAGTTTGATACAAGAGTAAACTTTATTTGTGAAAAGTTGCTTGAAATAGAAGACTATGTTTCAATATATACAATTAGATCATAGGTACTACTTAGAAAAATTACGTTATTTCCACAAATTTAAGTAATTGGAAAAAAAATAGAGAATACTGATAAATCCGCAATGGCAGTTATATCACTGTCATTGATATTGGTAATAGCGTTTATATCCCCTTCATTAAATGTTCACGTTCGACTTCTGCAGAACAAGAAGTGTCAAAGCTGGTTAGCGACGCTGTACTAAGTCACAACGGATCTCATTAGACTACATTTCAAGCAGCCCTCAATTAATGTACCACTGCCGCGAAATGTTGGCATTGCTGCTGTATTTCCGCCTTTAGCAGCACAAAAGCATTGTTCCCTGATAGAAAGGGGGTATAGCGTCAGAAGCCCGTCGGGTATATATTAATAAATGAGAGGTTTGTGACTTCTCTTTTCTCGATGAATGTGCATAATTTTATTTTGGTCGTTAGAGATGCAGTCATTCAAATATAAAATCTTCAATGTGTTACCGAAATAAGATGACTGTTTTGTTCAGCCTTAACGACTGAATACAGATTTAATCTACAGGGGGTTTGATATAAAAACAAATCTCCATTGTTCATCTTAAAACTGACAATTTCCAACTGAATGAGAATATAATGTTTCTTCAACTTGTACTCTTGGCTTGTACTCTTGTACTCTTGGCCACTAGATATAAAAACAAATCTCCATTGTCCATCTTAAAACTGACAATTTCCAACTAAATGAGAATATAATGTTTCTTCAACTTGTACTCTTGGCTTGTACTCTTGTACTTTTGGCCACTAGATATAAAAACAAATCTCCATTGTTCATCTTAAAACTGACAATTTCCAACTGAATGAGAATATAATGTTTCTTCAACTTGTACTCTTGGCCACTAGAATTTAAAAATACTACTACAAAAACCATAATTATTATCCAGTAATAATATTGTTCTCAAAATGATCTTATTAACACGGAACTAATTGTCATTTCCGCACAACATCGACTCTGGAAATGTATTTTAGTAATTCCCAGTTTTCAAACTGCATTTTCCTTTTGTTTCAACTTGGATATTGCCTAATAAGAGAAACATTAACAGAAAACAAATGGCAGATTTGCTTTTAATTCCCGCCAAATTGTCTTGACTCTAATTACAGTTAACTAACTGGAAATTTTATTGTTTTTGGCTGGCTTCGAATGGTGCCGTTATCCTCGCGAAAGAATGTTGAATACACTTTTAATTGACATTGATATAACTAATGAAATTTTAATAACGTTTTTGTTGATGGTTTTATCTTTTTAATCATTGGATGACTCCTAGTAATTTGATAAATGGATAAAAGTAATTGATTACCGATGATCCCGAAGTAACAGTGTCCATTTTGATGGAGATATTCAATTAGTATATCATAACATAGACAACCCTGAGGCGCACAATTGTAGGTATATGAGAATTAGTTCGGCAAGAGCATGAGAAGGAGTTGTTCATTGTCGGATACATTGGAACTTTGTTCGGGAACCTAAAAGGTAGATGCAGATGGCGAAGTAACCCTTTCGTCCTCACTCCACTTATTTCGTGTATCGTGTATTCGCTGACGTTTGCTGTCACTCCATTTGTAGAAGTTTTCAATGAAGTGTAGAATCTGAATTTATCCCATAACATATTCAAATAAAAATGCCATTAGTTAAAAATTCGCGCTCAACTTATAATGACTGATGACATAGGGAATGCGTTGATAATCTATGGATTAGGTGAGAAGTGGAAATTTACAGTGTACGTGTCAACCAGACGACGGGGTAAATGCATAAGGAGAAGTCAGCTTGAATGATTAGGGCGCTCCCAATCGATTTGTAGATCTACACTGTCAAAATTTTTTTCAACAGTTCTGAGTTCTTGGGACCTTCCCTATCCACATAGCAACACGTGCGCAATCTACTCGCACCTCACAGCAGAGTGTACCAGTGGAGTATTGCGAACTAAAATTTTGCACGCTCTTTGGCGTCTCAGGGATGTCTCTGACAATAACGAGTATTGCATAATGTCTTCAAAGGGTGCTAGCACGCTTAGGAAGAACTTAGGGATAAAGGAGTATCAATCACATCTATTAACTGTGCACCCTGTATGTAGGGTTAGGGTAGGTTAGGTTTGTGGTGAGTGGGTGTACAAGGCCCTCCACTGCGACTCACAAGAGTCTATTGTATGTAAGGATAATAAAGTGAAGTTTCAGTTTATAATACTACTTCTTATACTTGTTTGATTTACAACTACTTAATGTATAAATTTCATTGCAGGAACGTCGTCTACAACTTAACTTTGGCTGAATTGACTGAACAGCAAAGACTAATGTGGTTCTCCAATGAGCACGACGCTAAGATGTGTGTAGTCAAAGGCAAGGATGAGGTAAGTGAAACACTAGCTGTTAAAATTTTATCTTTTTCCCTGAAAGCTATGTTTTAAAAATTTTCTCTCGAAATGATTAATCTATTTTCCAAATTGACTAATAGGCCAGACGATAGATGTAACAACTACAACTAATTAGCAATACGGCTGATTTTTTTTATAAGTACCTTACAGTATGTAGATTAATTTAAAAAAATGTTTACCATTCTATCGATTTCCCAAATTAGAAAAAAAATCAAAAAACTTCAATATTTCGCGCTGGGAGGAAGGTAGAGAAAAATAAAAATACCACCGTGTAGGGAGAGTGTTTTGCAACAAAAAAGGTTTCTTGCGTTTCTTCCGTACGAGCAATGGTTTGTCCGGAAAAAATTCGGTAAGCTAAGTATGTGTTCCGCATCCGCGCGACTCTATTTTCTGAAGCGCGGCGGAGAACTTTGAAAAATATTGTACAGTTATAATGTAGATATAAATAATTGTAATACGGTGTTTTGAAGAGGAAAGTGTCGGCTTTAAGACGGCATTTTTTGTCATAGCACATAATCATTTTTAGCAAATTACTCATATATAATATAAATATTATATTCTAATAAAAAGTATCTCAATAAAAAATATATTATATAATGAGGTGGCATTGAAACAAATTTTCGAAGGATGGGAACTGTTCCATAGATAAAATTTAAGGATAATTATTTTTTCCTAATTACGAAATACGGCACTTTTCATAATTTTGTAAATTTTAGGAATTTTGAATTTACAAGAAATTAAATAATATATTAAATACTGTAACTTTTATAAAACTGGAGTAATGTTAATGGGGTTTGCGTAGAAATGTTGGGGAAACTTCCAAGATCAAGAGTATATAATTACAAAATTAATTTACATACAATTTTGGATTCAATGATTTTTTGTATTATAAGCGAAAATAGCAATGTTTATAGATTTGGGTAGGAATCTTCTTTATTTTTTCAAAATAAAAATTCACACTTATGTAATATAAAGATTAGTATTCAACGAACAAAATGTATATAGTGAAAATGTATAGAAGATGATTAATATATAATTTTAAGATATAATTTTTTTCATACCTTTTTCCAATAAAAATATGTAAAAATTAATTTATCACCTTTTATTTATTATTCACAACCTTAACTCTCACCAAAAATTGAAAAAAAAATTCTGATTGAATATTTATATTTTTCCGCCATGCAGCAGAGTCGCGCGGATGCGGAACACATAGGTACTTAGTTTACCGAATTTTTTACGGACAAACTATTGATCGGACGAAAAAAACACAGGAGACCTTTTTTATTGAAAAACACTTTCCTTTTTTATTCTCCTCCACCTTCCTTCCAGCGCGAAATATTGGAAAATTTCGAAAAAAAGAGTTTTTTGATAATCATAATGATATATTTTAATCAAATTTCTTAGGGCCGGTTTCACAATATGTCGACTTTATGAAAAGGAGGCTTTTAGGTATAAGTGTAATTATTGTTAATGTGTGGTGACCCATATTTTTAATCCGCTCAATGGCGTGTATAAAATTGTTTTATAAATTCTAATATTGTGAAATAATGCTTTTCAAATGTAATTCAAATTAATATAGTGGATTAAAATTAACCTGCATAAAATTTGTAATACAATTCAAGGTCATCACATTAACATTAGTTACATAAAGCGTCCTTTCTAATTGCGATGAAGTGAGTTGAGTTAAATAAATATTTTTTTCTACACCTGTACTATAATAAATAATAATACACTTATATGCCTATATTCCGTTCCATAACGAGATCCATTATGATTCAAATTTTTAATCAATAGAAAACTATAATTATTTAATCAAGCATGTTGTGACTTTGGCGTTTGTCCTAGATATCTATATCTAATTGATTTATTTGTCAAAATCAATAGCTAAACTTTGATAATAATTATATTACCAAAATGGTTGATATCAGCGATATAGAATCAGACAGCAGCAATTGCTGTACTTACGAAATATTTTGCCCTAAAAATCTAGGAAAATGTTCGAAAAACTATATCAACAGTTTATAGACTGGAAAACTACTGATAATATTACGACATTTTTTTTAAATGTTCATATAGAGCCTTAGATCTTAGATCCCTGAGATCTATACAAATACATATTATAGTATTGTATTGTTTCATGTTACGCCCATATTTGCGTATTGGCTTGAAGCCAACACTGGCTAATTTAATAAAGTAAAAAGCAGTGTATACGATTGCGTTGCATGTGCAACCAGAAATTTTTAACCTCCATTTATGGCGATATAATTTAATGAAAAGAACCAGCCTTTACGAGCGGCATATTTGATGTTGCACTCTTATCAGTCGTTAGCTACGTTTACCCTTACCAAGATCAATTATTTTTATGCTCTAGCCATCTCTCTATAGCATACTTTGGATCCAGAGAGTCTTTAATTTGAAAATAAATGTTTTGAATGCAATATAAACTTGCAGAGCTTTTCCTGTGAATTTACATTTTGAGGAATACTAATTTTTATGAACAAACAAAAAGATCGAATTAAAAAGTAAAGAACTAATTTCAGTGTAGGTAAAAAAAACCTGATATTATTTAAATATATATTAAATTACGTAAAACTTTCAGTTTAAATAACTGACATTGTGTATGTAAAAATAATAAAAATAAATGAAATGGGAAGAAAACAGTACAGTATATTATTATTATGCAATGAGCACAAAATGATGCCCATTTTGCACCCATTCTGTTGCGAATTGCATACTATACTTTTTCTATGACAACATATCGTTCACGTTTAATACATGCATACATTGCAAAAACTTTGAAAGAAATAAACCGATAATATTTCATTACTCCGAATTCGCCGCTAATTGCCTTTTTATCAGAATTAAAATATAAATTGAAGAAATATGTAAATATTTTCTTTATTGCTATTTCTAATAGGTACACAGAAATAGAAGCCTATAAAAATGTATTTATATGTAGAAAACAACTATGAAATTACTGGTTACCTACTAAAACTTTGAAAGAAACGATCTGCTGACATTTCATCAATTTGTCGCTGGACGTCAAAATTGGACAAGCCGTAGTCGTCGTGATTTTAGAGTGAACCTAGACCTAACACGAAATATTCCATTTCGTATTTATTGCTTAGCAACTGGCCAAGCAGCCGATGCAAAAATGAAATTCTGTACAAATTGTGCTTGTTTATGATTGAAGTTAAGGTTATAAAATGAACATTTATCAAGGTAGTCGTAGAAAAAAATCATTGTGTGCTTTTCTGAAACCACTATGCAAGTGAAACTTCTTTTCTTTGTAATATATTGACCGTAATGTCAATAAAGTTAATATTCTAGAAATTAAATGACTATGCTTGGCGCATTTCATATCAAATCGATCAATAATTGGAATCGACCCCTTTAGATTTTAAAAAAAACTTTGGTCGGAGATTTTCCTTTATCTTATAACGAAGTTCTGCAAATGGAAAAATATTATTTAGACATTGACACTGTAGTTACTAAAGGCTCTATGGTTTCTTCGACAAGATTATCAAGGTCACACATATTTTGCTCTTCTTTTATAACATGGTTTACAGGATTGCTCCAGTTTTTTTCGGTAACGTTGTCCACCGCCGCTTTCGAAAGTTATCGACATCTTTTATTTTAAAGGTAGGTACTATTATGTCTAGCAATAAATCCTTTCACTTGAGCTCAAATTAATTCTATGACAAACGAAGAACAATTATATTATGTTCTTTGGCCATTTTAACAACAACTTGATGTTTAAATTTTGCCTTATTATCTCTCACTATTGTAATAAGCTCTGCTTCTACGGCATCATTATTAAAAGTTATTTTATTTTCCCCTTTCTCCAGCTGGATGAGGGAAATGATACCTGGCAGTGTCCATAACAATGACGGAATTTTCAGAAATTGACTTCATCATTTCGGAAAAATAATCTTTCAAAACATCATCGTTCATTTCCTCCTGGTAATCTTCAGTTGACTTAGACTCAAATTCAAATAAACCACCATAAACATATCCTTTATCGTCATCAATATGTGTAATTATCAATCAGTTACCCTTACCTGAAGAAACTTCCATGCCTGTCGATAAGTCTTCCAAAAAAGCCTGGCCTGCCAATATTTGTTCAAGGTGTGTCCTTCGCTAACCCAGGTTTCGTATAAATAAAAAATGTTTCTCTTTTCCCTTCGGTACTCCTTAATTTGCCTTGAATAGTTTCTTCTGCTTTTACAAAGAAAAATTTAGTTCGTCTAAAATCTTCCACAATCCGTATACCAAGCACTTGAAAGTAATGATTCGCGCGACCCCTGTATATACGATACACGTGTATTTAAAAAAATAAAGTAATAGTACCTACATTAGAATTTCATATTAAAATTGGAGCGTTCAGGTATTCTTATAATCTCTTCAATCTAATAAAAAATATCCTTCCAAGTTAAAAATTGTAGAACATTGTTTATACTCTTCACATTCGCATACAACTATACATCAATTCCTTTATATCACCGTCAGGTATAAAGCTAAAAGGGACGGAACAAATGATTAAAGTGAAAGCAATCGTAGCTGGTGTATAAAGGCTCTGTTGACAGCCATTAAACATTATTCGTGCCTACTTTGATTAAAAAGGAACTGGATGGAAGAAAGGAAGTGATATAACGAGTAAGAATAAAAAAAATCGAAAGTTCAGTGATTGACCACTATTATAAGTAGACAATAAAACATTTTGGAAGTTTGGAAAACATTTTTTATTCATAATTCACATACACAGTTGAATTGAATGTACGTTGATAGAAAATTAACACAAAAACATAGTCATATGCCGGATTTCACCAACCATTTCCATTGATAGGAAATACCCAATACTATGGGAACGCTGCTATTATATCGCGCAGCAGTCAGGGTTCTCAACATAGAGATACTACAAATAGAGGGAACTCGCCAACACGGAACCCATCACCATGTAAGAGAAATAGAAGGTTAGAGGCTGTCTTTTTCATATGGCGCGCATGCTATAGACACAGACGAAGACAGAGAAACTGGGAGTCTATTCTGTAACCTGTGAGAGTGCTCGTGCACGATAAGTCATCGATATGAGTACTCTCTCACTCATCACTCACATGGACCATTAAAATCCTATTCACGATTATTCGACTCGTCTACTACATTTTGTCCAGCGTTGCCAAGTGGCGCGACTATCTATGAACTATTAGTTCTAATGTACTGTTAGTAGGTTAGAATTTGAAGATATGAAGTAATAAATTCTGATATGAATGTTTTTCGATTAGATATTTAGATGTGTTGTGGGGAAGAGTAAAGAGTACGATTTTAGTTCCCTTTTTATAATTTATTGATAAGAAAATGTTGTGTGATGCACAAAAAATAATATTAATAAACTTTATTCAGGCGAAAATGTTTAATAAAATTAAAATCAGACAAAACCAAGAAAGGATCATGACGTTGGAAATACAGGCGAGGTATGTTATTTGCAGTTTGTTCTTCGGCATCTTCAACATTGTCTATCAGCATTTGCATCACCCAATAGTCGACATCCATTTTAAAAACAATAAATAAACTCCAAAAACTGTACAATTAAACTCCAAAAACTAAACAAAACTACAAAAACTGTACAATTAAACTGCAAAAACTAAACAATTGAACTCCAAAAACTAAAAATGCATTTTATATTTAGTTATTGTTTTATGGACTAAAAAGTAAATAGGCACATGACATATATCGGGTGAATATATTACAATCTTCATTTATCTATCTAATTCTATGACCAAAGACAATTCTCTCAAAATCTAACAACTCTCTTGGTTTCACCCAGTAGAGAACTCGTAGAGGAGTGTATGAGCATTTTATTATCTTTCCTGGATAGGAATTTTATAATTTTAGGAGAGTGACATGCGCAGTGAAGCTAAATTGTGATAGAGAGGTCCTACACGACCACTCACACAAGTTAGTGAATCGACCCCCACATCCTCTGTCACTTGCTCTCTCACCGGAGTTCAGACGGACATTCCCACGAACACAACGGCATCTGGCTTGTTGCCTCTATCTGTAGTATCTCTATGGTTCTCAAGCGGCTGTCATAATCATCATGCAATAGAGGAGTTCAGTCTAAGGTCAGTGTGGCCAACAAAAATTGGTTTTTCTGACAAGAACGACAGTTAATGTCACCATTTCATTTCTGTTATCTGTCACTAGTTATGTCAGATGTCAGTGGAAAAAGTAATTAGAAGAATAGAGATAGACAAATAACTAGAAATGCTACTAAAATCTAATCGAAAATGGACATACACAATTAAACGAATATCAACAAAAATAAATTTAACTGACATTTGACATAACCAGTGACAGAATAACAGAAATTAAATGGCGATATGGCAAGAGTTCCTGGAATTTTTGGCCACCGATATGCTGTGTATTCAGCTAAAAAGTCATTTTAAATTCCAAAATTCACGCTTCGGATTATTTTAATAAAGCAATATAGATGTTCGCAATGATAAAAAACATGTAAAAATCTTATGTTTTAAGGGGTAGACATTAACTGTCATTATTGTCAGAAAAAACACTTTTTGTTGGCCACACTGACCTTAGACTGAACTCCTCTATTGCGCGAACCGTCTTGAATAAAGTGATTGCGCTTGCGTATATATTTAATTTGAAAAGGCCTTATAACATGAAGTTTCTACAAAATAAATTTGGATATTTCTTTATTTTTCAATTTACCTATCAAATTTGTAACATATTTTCTTTTGGCGTTGCTTTGAACCTTCTATAACAAAAAATAAATATATTGTTAGTAACTTGTCATCTTAATTTCTTTAAGATTTCTATAATATGTTCTTTAGGATTTTAATAATGAAAGCGAAATGAAAATTTAATGTGTGCATTTATAATTGTAATATTTATCAAAAACTAAATGTAACAATTTTGAAATATCTTACCTCAATTTTCAAAATTCCATTTCCATCGTGGTTGTGCTCGTATAGTTTCATATTTGCATAATTTGTTCGTACACTGATATTTTGTACACGTAGATTGTACCCCATCTTTACGAACTGTAAAATTATTAATTACAATTAAGTTGCTGCCACGTTCACTCAACATTAACTCCATTTTCGAAATACTGTATATTTTATATTTGATTCCTTTATTTATACTGTTTTCAACCAATAAGAATATTACAATAGTACATTGGCATTTATGACTGTATCAGCAAATATCTAGCACTAAAAAACAGATTTTGTGACAGAAAAGCCACCTTTCCTTTGACTGTTAAGAGTTTTCGTATTATGGTACATAGTGTAACCCGTTTTGAAAAAAATATATGCATTTAGTCCAGTAACTGAAGACCTGAAAATAGGCAAACCTATCAATATATTTGTCCAATAATTTTTTTTGGCTTGATTTGTAGGTCTTGACAGGTACTTCAAAGGGAAAAAAAGTTCTCCAAGATTGCCCCTTAGCTAAGGGCCCAAAATGGCCCCTAACGCCCCCCAAAACACGGTTTCCCGCCATTATATCCCGAAATATGCAATTTGGAAAATTTTTAATCAGGTAAAAAGTGAAGGTCGTTAAATTATCTACAAAAATGGTCCCTATCATTTTTTCCCAAAATGCAATAGTTTTCGAGATAATCGCATCCAAACGTCCCCTCGCTTACGCGGCTGCACTACCTCTATAAATGCTACCGTCTATAAAATTAACTTGTAAACCGGCGGACAAATTCTTCCATAACTCGGTCAAAAATTAATATTTTTCGATGATTCAAAGTTCATTGTAATGGGAATATCCGTAGGTATCAATATGTGTACCTTAAACCCCGTTCTCGCCCGTCGAGGACATTGCAAAAAGTGGCCAATGTTATTTTTCCCCAATATTTTGGCCTCTTCCATTAAATCATTGACATTTTATTTATTTTAAATGGTTTATTATCCCTTGTTTCATCAAATGGGGTCTGGGGAGGTCCTGAATGTTCCTGGAAATTTTTTTCCAGTATCTTTGTGGCGTTTCAATAAAAAGTTTATTTACTTATTTGCATTTTTCAGTCGTTTTCGGAGTTCTCACAAATCTTTCAAATTTTCCCGGTCCCTGGAAAATGAGTGCATTGTATTCCGAATAAAAATATTGGTTCAGAGAGTAGACATAGTAAGCTTTCAAATGGTGTGCATTTAATAACAAAATAATTGAACATTAGTTCTTTATTTTCGCTTGTTGACAAGATTTGTGAGAACTCCGAAAACGACTGAAAAATGAAACGCCACAAAGATACTGAAAAAAAATTACTAGGAACATTCAGGACCTCCCCAGACCCCATTTGAAAAAACAAGGGATAATAAACCATTTAAAATAAATAAAATGTCAATGATTTAATGGAAGAGGCCAAAATATTGGGGAAAAATAACAGTTATGGAAGAATTTGTCCGCCGGTTTACAAGTTAATTTTATAGACGGTAGCATTTATGGAGGTAGTGCAGCTGCGTAAGCGAGGGGACGTTTGGATGCGATTATCTCGAAAACTCGCATTTTGGAAAAAAATGATAGGGACCATTTTTGTAGATAATTTAACGACCTTCACTTCTTACCTGAACAAAAATTTTCAAATTTTCCAAATTGCATATTTCGGGAGATAATTGCGGGAAACCGTTTTTTGGGGGGCTTAGGGGCCATTTTGGACGCAATCTTGGAGAACTTTTTCTCCCTTTGAAGTACCTGTAAAGACCTACAAATCAAGCCAAAAAAAATTATTGGACAAATATATTGATAGGTTCGCCCCTTCAGTTACTGGACTAATTATTATTAAGAAAATGATGTAGAATAAGCCAATAAAAAGTTTTAAGTCAATCAAGACTTTTATTCTTTACTGTGTTATATCATTTTTCAAGTGTCAACCTCTGCAATGCTGAGTAAGAGAATAACCCAATTACATAAAGACTAATGGTATTTCGTATTTGCAATTTCCGAGCGAAACTATAAAAAAACAAAGATTCGGTTATTCTGATAACATTTCCGTTTATGTTACAGTTACTGTATATTCACATACCTATATTATACAAGTATACCCATATTATACGAGTATACCTTCACTGATAAAATTGATCGTTTTTTTTCAAATAAATAAGTTATTTGTTCAATATTTATTGGTATTAAATAAACATTATTCAAATCAACAGAAATGTATTTGTATTAATTACCTTGAATTATTTGTTTTTTTTTGTAAATTTATTTGAATTATATATATTTGAGTCAAATAAAGCGGGCTTTAAAGCAAATAAGTTAGAAGCAAACAATTAAAATATTAATGCCAAATAAATATTTATTGGCATCAAAAAAATATAAATAACATAATCAAACAAATTTATAGGGTGAAGTTAAATACATTGCAGTTTCATCGTCAAATAATATAATATTTGGATCCTAAAAATAATTATTTATTATTTGGGCAGTTATCTTTGAATTAAATAATTCTTCCCTGTAAACTATATAACTGTTACGCGTGCGTAGAGTGTAGACAAGATTCGACAGGGACAGGAGCAACAAGTAGTTTTTGTGTTTGCAGATTGTAGAGAAGAATTATTACATTAATTTGTTGTTAGTGCAGTTTGCAGTGTAAGTAAAGTTTTTATGTGCGTTGGTGGATAAGATGGATAATATAAAATTATTGATGGAAGGTTGGAATCTACCTCATTTGTGGGAAGTATTTGAAGGTAAGTGAATTTGTACCTTTATACATTCTAGGTAGGTTGATGCTCGTTATTTTTTATTTGAATCATCATTCTACCATAAATTAATTTTGGGAAACATGATTATTGCCAATTTTATAATTGAAAAAAAGAAAAGCCGATGGCATGGCTCTTGAATCGAAATGTCGAATACCTACCTAATTCGTATCTTTCTTAGTTTGGTTGATCATTCATTTAAAGCGTAAAAATAATTTGAAACTTGCCATGTTGAGAAATAGGTATACTAATGTCAAGATAATTTATTTTTCTAAACATCTATCTATAAACAAAGATCCAGACAAAGGTATCATAAAACGAAAGCGGTCAGTTAAGCCTCTTAAGCGCCATCTTTTTTTCCGTCCCGTACAAATAATTAAATAAATAATTATTTGATCTAAATCACTTAAATTCATATTAGCTTTAATTTAAATAAATAATTATTTGAAACAAAAGTACAATATCATATTTTGAACATTTTATGTACACAATTGAATACATAAATATTTAATCTAAATCACTTATTAGATTTATTTAAAATGAAAGTACAATGTCATATTTTCAACATTTTCTGCACAAAATTGAATACATAAATATTTAATCTAAATCACTTGAATTTCATATTAGGTTTATTTAAATAAAAAATGGGTGGCTCACGAGGTTTTGGCCAGCCTATACCTATTTTCAAAACTACGTCGTTGTTACAAAAACCCTGAGACAGAGGTCGGTTTATGATTTTAATATACTGCATTTTTACCTAAAATTTTTTATTTTTTGTGGCTATATATAACTTTTTGTATTTTAGGTGTTACAGAAGAAGCTTAAGACGATTTGGCTCAAAAGAAATGACATTTTTGCTTCCTCGCTGCTTAATCTGAAATATGTCAAGAATAAATTTGTTTATATGGTATGAACTTTTTTGTTCTCAATATCATTAGACTTTAGAAGTTTTGCAATGTACCTACTACATGCATTTTTATGTAAGTAATGCAGCAATAAAATATTTTTTTTTAAATTTCTTCTACTTTACATTTTACCTTGATACCACACAAACTATTAAAGAAACTAAGTTACACTAGAAATTTACTTGTTAGGTTTACAAAAAACAGCTTTTAATAGAAGTTTTTTTAGTTGGAAATATTACTCCAGAATAAGTCACCCAGTATATTTCTAATTGACTTGTACAGATAACTTGATTTATTTGAAAAAACTTTTCGTGAAATCGAAATAACTTATATGTAACATTTACTACTAGGTATAGGGAGTGTATTATAGCATTGGTAAACAAGTACATATATCGTATATAAGTATTTATAGCAACCGATACACAATGCAATTGCATGATTGCTATGTCTTTTTTACCAATTATTTAAATATAACTCCCTCTACCTAGTGGAAAATGTTACTTATGCAAGTTACGTTGCTTTTTGTACACACTATAAATACATTTAAAGCAAATACATATTTGCTTAAATCCTTCATTGGGCGATTAGCGTTAAATAAATATTTAGTTAAAAGTAAATGAATATTGATTTGATTTTTACTCTTAAGGGAGTATGATGAAATAAATAATTATTTGATATTTTCTTTTCAGAAAGTATGATGAAATAAATATTTATTTGATTTCGCTCTTTAGAAAGTATGATGAAATAAATATTTATTTGATATTTGCTCTTCAGAAAGTATGATGAAATAAATATTTATTTGTATGCCATTTAAAGCAAATAAATATGTCTTTGAATTTTAAACCGAGTGGATTTGGCCAAATAAATATTTTGTTTCATTTTTCAGCAAGTTGAATAAGATTAAATAAATATTTATTTCGAAGAGATTTGAAGCAAATAATTATTTGTTCTATTTGTTCAGTAACTGATTGGGTCAAATATATTTATTTGTTTGATTTTGACTAGTACTAGTTGATTACAATAGAATATTTATTTTTTCTACTACCGTGCGTTTTAACCCACTTTCCCGCACGCATTTTAGCTTTGAAAGTGTCACTTTCCCGCACTAGTGCGGGAAAGTAAAATTATGCAAATTTTGACCTTATTAGATAGTTTTTTACTTCGGAAGTTATAACTATTCTTACACCAGGTGAATAAATAGTCCATCAAATAAAATCAACATGTTTTCCAGCTTTTTGTTGCATTTTGAATTTTCTGAAAATATAAAATAAAATAAATATTTTGATATAACCTTGTAAATTCTTTAAAGTAGTGTCACAAAACAACTATCAAACCACCCGGGTTTGATATAAGAAAAATATATCAAATGAAATTCTTTCATCTACAAATGACTTAAAATTGTTGCCGTCTCCCTCATCGTCATCTTTATGTGACCTGCAAACGATTCCATCCTCATCAACGTCATTCACTCACCAGTTAACACCAAATAACTCCACTGGACCGGCAATTTCAAGTAATTCACAGAATGCAACTAATTGTGTTTCTAATATTAATATTTATAATAATAATTGATAATAATAATAATAGTTTTTGGTCTGAGTTTTTTATATGTGTGTTAAAATGAAATAAATTTTGAAAAATGGGTTGATATACTTTTTTGTATATACGGTCGTAGAAAAAATAATGTTCCTAACTCATGCGTAAAGTGTCTTTCCCGCCCTTGACCGCTTGCCCGAACTCCGCTTCGCGTCGTTCGGGTCAACTGCAGTCGCGTGCGGGAAAGTATCACTTTCCGCACTAGTTAGGAAAATAACTATATCTTAAATAAATTAGGGAAACACATGGCAAACAACTTTTTAAAATTTATCAAATAAATATTAGTTTGGACCATAGGAAACAAATATTTATTTGAGTGAAAAGGAAATTTTTTTAATGCAAATAAATAATTTTATCAGTGTTCCAATTTTTACATCTTAGGCGGTGGAATAATTCTGTCACCCTCATAAACTGCTTTAATAACTTGAGTTCAGAAATTAATAAAATATAATAATCGTCTTGATGTAATGAAAATGTATCTATCACTTATGTGATAAAAACAAAGAGAGAGAAATTTATTTAATTTATTGTATTTTCTTTTATAAAAAATCAAGGAAAGTGAACATAGTTCTGAAGCAAGTTTTATAAACTATAAATATTGGTATCCTATAGTTATCCTTATTTTTTTAAGAATCTAATATAAGTACCTAGTATGTTTTGGAAAGAGGACAAATGTTGTCCGTCCATAAACGATGTTTTGAATATAATATAGACCTAGTGACTGGACACTGCACCCTGAGGACACATCTACAAAATGGACAAAGTAAGTGAGCTACTCACCCCACAAGGACTCATGCAGAAGCACTATGGAGAGGAATTGATACAACCATTACAACTACTGAAAATCCCTCTAGTCAAACTAGCGACTTCTAGAAGACACGAAGCTTTTGAAATGGAAGTAGATAACATGGTACAAAGATGTGGGATGCTGAGCACAACCCAAAAAATAATTAATGAATTAAGCTTGAAATATTGGAACCAGAGGAATGTAGATTCTGTGAAAAACTTGCGAATTGCATAGTTATACAAAATTCTATGGCACAACATCTGGGTTGTTACGGGATAGAAGAGATACTTATAATCTAAAACTTGCGGATCTCCCAAAATTGTTTAATTTAACGATGATTCTCCAACCAAGACCGACCCTGTGAATATCGTTAGAGTATAGTCTCCAAAGTCTTCGTCCCATTAATTTTTTTCTCGTCTAGCACTATCTCTTGCATTGTGTGGCTTGTCTGATTTACCGTCTCTTTTATTGCAACTGTTTTTACATCCAGATTTCTTATTATCTCTCTTACCATCTTTTTCACAACGCTAATTGCTTTTCAGTTCTCTAGTTTTCAGACAATTTTTAAAAGAGATGCGACGGCATCACACCGAAATTTAGCACAAAATTTCAAGGGCCATTACGGAAATGTTTCTTTGTTCCACAAAAACATTGTTTCCGTTTTAAATTCAAATAGAGAATCTAATCGCTAAAATATACAGAGCGCGAGTAAATTGTGGAACAAATTTCTTAACTGAAATGTGGTTCTTGTAATACCTCATTTGAAAGGTCTTTTTAATAGTCCATCCAACGGTATCATTGACTGACTGACTTATCCAGAGAAAATTAAAAGTAATTAATTAATTTAACCAGAGAATCATTTAAGAATAAACGAACTGCGGAATCAAATTAATGAATACATAATACTAAATTAAATGCTCTAAATGCCATCCACCGGTTTCTTAAGAATAAGCAAATCAACGAACACATTCTTCTTGCCCGTTGCAAATAACTTCCGCAGTAATTCGATCAAATTCGTCTCTAATTTAGTCTCGTAAATAATGTAGATTTTGTGGTATACATACATTAGTTTCAAATAACCCCTTATTAAAATATCTAGAGGTGTAAGATCTGGAGATCTCGTCTACCAATCCACCTTCTAATAAAACACCGATTTAAAAACTCACGAACATCACGTGCATAAGATAGAGATGCATTATATTGTAGTAACCAGATACTAGCATCTGGTAAGTTAGGATTGTTGGCGTTTGGAAACTTATATTGGTAAGGATTGATATAACTCGCAAAAATTGCAGATAACGTTCACCTGTAATAGTTTATTTTAAAAAATAGGGACCAATAATTATTCCCGTCCAGAAATTAATTTACTGATGGTGTTGAGTATGACCTTCAGCCATCCAGTGAGAATTATCGTTATTCCAGGATCTGCAACGTTGGCAATTGATTGAACCATTTAGGCAAAATGTAGCCGCATCAGTAGAAAACATAATTTGTGGATTGCTGTTACATAAATCCTGCTAAATTTCATAAAACTGCATACCGCGATCGGGATCATCATCATTGAGTTCTTGATGTAAGTGAATTTTGTTCGGATGGTACTTCTCGTTTCTTAGAATTCGTAATACTGATCGTTTAGATATGCATGTATCTGCTATAGTTTTATGTGAATTATATGAGGACAATCTTCAACTCTTGATAGAACATCATGATCAGTTTATCCAAATTTCTATTTCTATGCGTTGGGCATCTCATAAAGTAGCAATGCTTCACTTCTAAAACCTTTTTTCTTGAAATTTGGTGTATCTGTTACCGTTAAAGTATATAATAACACCTAGTTATTCCATGAAATAATTGATTGTGTCCGTTAAAGTGTGTAATATGTAATTAATTTGACACTTTAACTAGTTATTCTATGAAATAACTAGGTATTCTATCAACTAACTAATGAGAGACAGTTAAAGTGTAAAATAAACAATTCATCTTAAATGAAATTGAACTAATGATAAACAATTAAAATGAAAAAGAAGCAATTTATCTAATTTATGCAGCGTATGAACGGTATTAATGGAAACGTACCATCAAATCATTTGTTACATCAAGGATTACTAAAATGACACTTGGAATTACAAAGAACATTATTTCTAAAACATAAACATTTTTTGTTGACAGAGTGGGTTTTACACGTTCATTTTTTAAATCCCTCACCAGTACCTAAACTTTGAGCTGTAGCAACCGACCGGAGCGATATTTCTACATACGGTACTTCTCCGATTTTAATTAATTTTTGTTCGCAGACACTGAGCTAAGATCGAGAATATAATTTTTTTCTGCGGTCGTTTCTTGTGCCCAATTGGAAAAAAACTTTTTCGGCTATTTTATGATGATAGCTAAAATCTTTACCTCTGTCAACTTCAGGCACCGGGATGTACTGACTGTAAACCCCACAGAGGCTTCAGAATAAGATTTATCCTATCTATCTTTTTCGCTTGAATCTCTAAACATTTCTTAGACTTTTTTCTTGCTCTATGAACATTAAGTTCAATTAAACACAATTTGTCGTGCGATATATATGATATAGATTATTTCACACTTTAACGGGCTGCAGATCGTTATTCTATTAAATAACTAGTTAAACCATGAAATACAAGAGATTTTCACACTTAGACGGATATGATCAGTTATTTCATGGAAAAACTAGGTATTCTATAAAATAACTGATTTCACACTTTAACGGTAACATATCCAACGAAACGTCAACTGATATTTTGATTGACATTAGGCAGGCGCTTATTTTTTATCGATTAATAATGTAAAATTATTTCACATTTTATTGGAACTTTGACAACCAAATGTTTGCTGTCTTAAATTTCAAAATATTATCGCTTGTCTATTTGTTAAACTTTTTCGTAGTGGCAAATATGGATAAAAAATTTATGAAATCTTAATTATTTTTGATAACGGTAGTTGGTACGCTACCAAAACGATGAATTAAGAATATGAAATAGATTGTGGTTTGATTTCCCAAAAAATTAACAAAAAAAAAAATTAATACACCACAAACAACTCTATTTGAACAGTAACGATATTTATTTTTAAAACATAAGAAAGCTATATTCTAGGTGGATATTGCAATTTTACTTTGATTCCATTTTGTGATGCTGATCTTTATTTTACAGTTAAAATACGTGATATAGGTAGATTTTAAATTGACAATATTTTCTTATCCAACCCAATCAGTAGCAAATGATAAAAAACAACCGTTACTTTATCAAGCAATTTATTGCTAGGAACGGCACTGATCGCCAATATCTTCGCCAAGTCTTCATGCGGCTTTGGACAAAGACGCTCTTCCACAAGAAAATGACGCCATTATTTAGAATCATTCACGTTGAAAGAAGTTCTATTTAGGGGGCCCATTGAGCCCTATTCCGCGGTCCCATTGGTACATAAGCACATAGACACCCGAAAGTTATTTTCAAAAGGAAATATATTTGGTTATATAACTGATATCTTGCTTGCGTTTCAAGATATTCAAGGTCAAATGTCACAGAAATGAGTTTTCCAAATATTTTGCTTTCTGTATATTCTATTTTGGCTATGAAAGTGAAAAAATGTTGGAGAGAACTCTCTTTAAAAAATGTTATTCACATTTTTTACGTCAAACCAAGCGTTTCCATTTTATGCCAGGAAAAGAGGGTGGCACCCGTTTCCACACCACCCCAGAGGTAGGATGCAAATCGCGTTTTTCTTACATGGTTTTCCCTGTGGGCCTAATCCATGATCTTCCTTATGAATTTTAGTTGTAGGTGGGTAGATGTGCTATCGTCATTCTAGTATTCTCTCTCCCTCAAATACTACAATATCTCAATCAAAAGAGAAACCCGGGAGAAATAACATCGTAAATTTTTATTAAAAATGAACATTTTTCCTTTCCAACCCTACCGAACGTCTCTGTATGAAAAGATGGCGTTTCAATGCACTCTTTAGTATTTACTCTTTTGTGCGAGAAAGTGGATCTCTCGGAATTTTTTGTGTTCTAAGGGTGCTTTTATATTTTGAAATAATGCTATTTTGGGATCTGAGGAGACTATATTCTAGAACAGTTTAGTTAAAATTGTTATTGATTACTAAATAGACTACTTCATTTTGACGTAGGTTTTAACAAGGGCAACTATTCGATAAAATGGGGGGATAATTGGCTCACCTCTTTGCATAGTAGTGAGAAAATGATTAGATCGATCACGTCCTTGATTTTTCACGTCATGAAATTTTTAAAACTTGTAATGAGTAGATCGTCAATATATCCGTCGGATGACGGTAACTAAAAGGTCACAAATTGGAGAACACGTGTTAACTGCTCATAAAGTTACTTGCTGGAAACCTTCTCCATTAAGTTACTCCCAAAGGAAAGTATTAACAATAAAGATATTTTGAGAACGAACAAATTCATTGTTACCCTCTTAAAATTTTCTCAATGTCGGTACTTTTACGTCGATTAATTGCAGAATGAGTTACTTATGCCTTGAGGAATCATACTAGGTACTCAATAACTGGATTCAGCATTTATATAGCATGATATCAAGCATCGGACTTTGGAACGGATTGTGCATTAATGCATATAGTATAGCGGGGAGCATATTTGTTGAATAAAAAAGCTCAGATATTTTTGAATTGCTTCACAAAGTCACGATAGAAACCATCCTGCCACACACGGGAAAAACGTAAAACAACTCACTGGCATACCTAATCGTGATAAGCAAAGATAGTAAAACACTAAGCAGTAATAGACTACAGGGGAGCAGTAAGTCTAACAGTTACGCAAACCTAATATGGTTGACAGACTAAGACACGTGCGTACATAAAAATATCCGGATCGGAAAATGTAATCTAGATTCAGAGAACCAAAATAGACTGGAAACGTTGTCACCTCAAATCTAATCTAATCGGTGCAGGGATTAGAAATCATCGAGTAATGCAAGTGATCTTATTCATTTCAATAATTGCTCGACATTAAATGAAAACTGACATAGAAAATAGTATATTGTGCAACTAGTGGGGAAAGTTCAACTTCTCTCACGGGTGAGAAAAGTACTTCCCCCACATGTTGCACACTATACTTTTTCTACGACTACACAAACTGTGACCAAAGTCAACGCCTTTAATTTTTTTGACGACTTTTCTAAATATACCAAAAGTACACTTTCCAAAAAAGATTTTAATTTTTTATTTCTTTGCCACTCTACAAATTTTCCGTTTGCCAGTTTATACTTTTTTCTTGAAATTGCCGCAACAAATCTAAAGTTACTTTTGTAGATTTTTCCAATATCTCTGGCGGAGTATTATTAAAATCGTCACTATTATCAGTATCCATATTATTTATATCGTAAATAAGTACTTATATGTCTTGTTACTAATATTTCCAATAGAAATTGCTATTTTTATCAAAGCACGATTGAAACTACCTTTTACAATTTAAAAACTTCTAATATAATCTGACAGTTTTGTGACAACTAAGTAGGTATTTAAAGATGACAGTAGCATACTAAGTTTTTGTCGATTTTATTTGATTCTCCATATAAATATAATATGTGGCGTGGGAAAAAATATTTCCCACGGCTTAGGCAAAGTGACACTTTGTAGTTTCGTATATTGTGGGAAAAGAACTATTTTCCGTAGCAGTCGTAGAAAATGGTATATTACATAACGTGTGCGGAAAGTGACATTTTTCACACGAGTGGGAAATATTGTAGCACGAGACATGAGCCGAGTGCGACAATCACACGAGTGTGAAAAATCACTTTCGCACGAGTAATGTACAGTATTTTTCCTACGATCACGTGATAATTTCACCAAATAATGTGTAATCTTCATCTGTCATATTAATACACAAAATGTTACAATTAAAGTCAACATATTGATTTCAAAATCAACAATAACTATCATTAGTGACAAAGATACAAGTAGTTTAACTATATAATATATGTAGGATCAATTGGTTGAATAATTATAGAAATTGAAAGTGAAATTATTATTGTTCATCATACTTCATACATACTTATCATAAATACCTTTCAAGATTATTACATTTTTCGATTATTATAACAGGCGGTTGGTGTTAGTAGGTACAACATCGGACTTCTGACGAAGAGTACCTACGCGGGTTCGATCCTCGACCGCGCCCTGAATTTTTTTTAATCAAGAGAATTACAAAAATTTCACTTTTCAAATAGATCGCTCCAAATTTAGATATTACATAGGTAAATCTAATTAAAAATTATATATTTGACAGCTTGCCAATAAAGGTCAATCTTAATAAGGATTATACATTTGACAGCTTTTTTATCCGTACACGTACGAATAAGTTTTTTTTTTCCGTACGCGTTTTTTTTTTTCCATTTTGGGAGCCGTTCAGATGCCGGGAGCACTGCAGCCTATTGGCTTATTGTACTCTGCTCCCATATTTAGTCCACCCATCCAGTTATCCCCGTACCTTCGAGTAGACGGTATAGGTCCATTGGATGTGTGCCATATACTTCAGGTGGCACATTGGCCTCTCCGAAGATTGCCCGTCTCCTCGAGTGCAGTGCCTCACAGTCAGACAAGATATGGGTCACGGTCTCGTTCTCCATGCCACATAGTCTGCAGCTGAGGTCCCCGTTATATAACCCTATTTTATGCAGGTGATCTTTTAACGGGGTATGACCCGTTAGATAACCTGCAATATGAATAAAGGCCACTTTCCATAGAACTAGACAGTGCGATATATGTCACTTTCCTATGTGATCGTAGGAAAAAGTATTTTGCTGCATTACAAAAAGAAAAAGTCGTTATGCCGGCACTACAAAGAGAAAAAGTTCACTATTTTAAACGAAGATTAAGAGCAGTTTGAAAAAAATTTACCAACCACGTTTTTAATTACATGAGATCTCTGGAAAAAAAAATTTTTTGGTTCGATTGCAAAATATGAGAGAGATAAGGACGATGTGAGTTCGTGTATGTGGGCAGATGGCCTCGGACGGTGTCCATTGAACACAGGGAATGGGTTAGGTTAGAGATAAGGTTCTTCCAAATTTTATGATCTCGAAAATATGTTTTGGTCGACAAGGTCGTAGAAGAGGGGCCGTTGATCATTTGAATTTTTGACAACATACACTTGATAGCTATTGAAGTAGAGTCGCCTGCCATTTCAGCTGCACTTGTTATTTTTCATTGAAATATAAATATACTAGACTGTTATCAAATTTAATCAACAAAAGATGAAATTTATTATTTTTTCATATACAAATTGCAAAAATTTTATTCGCGACACACGATTCACACAAGTAAAAGAGAGAGAAGAATAATTGTGCGCAGTCAGCAATAGGCGAGTATTCAGTGCCCCCCATTTTAACCGCTGTTGCCAAATGTACTTATCTATAAAAGTTATTCCCACTTTTTATTGGCAACAATGTTAATTGTTATTTAATTATTAAATCTAAAGCAGTGAATCTATATATTTTATTTATTGCAGATTGTAATTTGTCCAAATTTTCTCCTAAACTAAATAATTTTTTCCTTCTCTGTATCTGTAGAGTAGGGAGGGTGAGTGTAGGCTCACAGCACTTAGGCTACATGGACCCATTATACATCCTCCAGGGGAGTTGTCCTCCTAGGTCATCGTCCATCCTGTCCTTCCCAGGAAGGTGGACATGTCACTAGGAGACATCTCCTTTATATCGGTAGGTGTAGGCCAAGACTCACCGAACACACACACTCTTTTATTGACGATAACTCCGGACACTCGCATAAGACATGCCTGACAGTTTCATCTTCCTCTTCACACATCCTGCATAGAGGTGTGTCCACTAGCCCCATAGTATGGAGGTGTTTCCATAGTTGACAGTGGCCAGTCAGAAATCCTACTGTTAAACATAGGTTTTTCCTGGTCATCGCCAAATATTTCTTCGGCGCCAGCTTCCCAGAGACGCCCAGGGTGATCCTGGCAAGACTGCATCCTTTGATTCCATCCCATCTCTTAAGGGATTGAGCATGGGTGTAACGTTTGGCTAGTTCCGCAATTGTCGAAGTCGTTAGGCCGTTAGGTGTCACTGGATCCTAGAATTTTTAGTCCAGCGGCTTCCCTGGCTAAAGAATCGGCAATGCGATTTCCTTTACTCCTGTCGTGCCCTTTAACCCACCTCAGGATAATATTGTTATCTGCCGAGGCGTTATAGTCCAGTAAATAAGGGTATCAACCTTGAGAATAGGTCGGGCCGGTGTCATTTTTTTTTAATTTGTAGGTATTGATGTGTACATTAACCTCTCAAAATCTCATATATGGCGGAATGACCGCAAGACCCTGAAAATCGCCCTGAAGAGCCCAAAAATCCATTTTCCCAACTATTTTGGTCCATATCTCCCAAAATATGGCACCTAGAGATTTCGGATTTGGACAGAAATGAAGATCAGATCAATGCCTACAAAAATGGTCCCTATCGTTTTCGTCGTCAATTTGATGGTTTTCGAGATAACGGGCCACAAACGCGCGCCGTATTTTTTACATCTGACCTGGATCTCGGGAGGCGCTCTCAGCTCCTTAATTTCTGAGCGGATGGACAATTTTTCTAATTACTCGGGTAAAAATGCATATTTTTTTATGATTCAAAGTTCATTTGAAAGGAGAAATCTGCATCTATAATATCTTGTCACTGGTTTTTTTTTGGGCCCCCAGAATTTTGGGAATTCCCGCCAAAGCAAAATTTTGGTCGATATTTTGACCCCCCCTATGAATCTAGTTGTATTTTGTCTATAAAAAGTATTTTGACCGAATCCTTCCGAATAATGGGACTTTGAAGGGTTTCGAAGACACTCCGGGGGATTACATAAACATTTTCTCGCGCATTCCAATAAACCACGTGTTTTCGTCAGGGCGGTTTTTCCGGATTTTCGGAGTATTCCGAAATTTTATGGAAAATCCCGGAATTTAGGGATAATGGATCCTTTTATCGGGTTCTGATACACCTCATTCGAAAGCTTATGTTCTCCCCTTGTGAACGGTACTTTTTTTTTCATTTCAACTCTTTTAGTTTTCCGGAAAATCTAGAGAATTTCTGCCCCCCTGAAAATCCAAGTTTTTTTTTTCATGATTACTTTCTTTTTGTGGTTTGAATTTTTGAGAGTGAAAATTACACCATATTGAAGAGGACATTCTGACCTTTCCGTCAATATATATATCAAGTACTTTCACGCGTGTATATCAAAACAATTTGTTTGAAAACTTTCCCCAAATAACTGTATTTTTCTTGTATTCTACGCGATCACCGGGTGCGAACCCACGAGGCGTGTATGTATAGTATCATACACGCCTTCGCTATAGTGCGTATACTCACGTTGGCTTTCTGCTCTTTTGTTTACAAAAAATCGACGAATGAGCCGGCACATCCGGACTTGTTGAAAATGATCTCTTGTCGGTGTAAAATGGGCTGTACCACGCTATGTTCATGTAAGAGAGCAGGACTGAAGTGCTCGATTATTTGTGGTTCATGTCATTCAGGCCCGTGTTCTAATTACAAGGATGAGGATGAAGATGTGATTGTATCAGCTGATCAAGCAGAGGGAGGGGCAGAAATTGGTGGAGGTGAAGATAGAGAGCTAGAGGAGCAAAAGGAAGAAACAGAAGGCATGGATGGAGAGGGGGTTGATGATGTCAGCCAGCAACATCCATCTGAGATAAATGTGTTGGAATGGTGATGGATAGATGTCTAATTGTTCATGTATGTTCCAATTCTCATATACTTTCAAAAATAAATCTTATTTTTCAAAAACTTTTTTGCCGAATTATTGAAAATGACTTGCCAAAAATTGGCAGACCTCTAGGCTACATTGCCGAAGACCTAAGAGCTCCAAGGATCAGGCCGAGAGTACAAAACAGCGTTCTCAACTCCAAAAATTTTCAGGAAACAGATAGTTATTGGGGGCACCTTCATTGCCGGGATAATTACGTGAGGAGGGAGAAAACTAGTGGCGCCATCTACGATTGACCCTCGAAGTTCAAAAAATCAAGATACGTGTATATCCAGTCCCCTTGGCTCAAACATTGGCTGAGAAAATGCCGTATTTTTATTTTCCAAGCATGATAATTTTCGCGACCCCTTTTTTGCAATAAATATTGGGTTAGCGAAAAAAACCATGGGGACCATTTTTGTAGGTATTGAACTGCTCGTCATTTCTATCAAAACCGCAAATCTCTAAGTGCCATATTTTGGAAGATATCGGCCAAAAACGTTTTTGGGCTCCGAGGGCCATTTTCCGGGCCTTGCGGGCATTTCTCCATATATGAGATTTTGAGAGGTGAATGTAGCCATCAATACCTGCAAATTAAAAAAAAATGGCATCGGCCCGACCTATTTTCAAGGTTTGGCCTTGTTCTGGACTACCGTTACTGGACTATTAGCTAAATCTTGGTGGCACTCTAGTACTAGCCTCGATATAACACGTTGTCTGTTCAAGGCTAATAGGGCTTGTCTACTATCAGTGCAGATTGTTATGTAATTGCCAGAAATTCCTCTTCTGGTTAGTTCTTTCGTGGCAATTAAGATACCAGCCAGTTCTGTTTGAACCACGCTGATATTGTTTCCCATTCCCCACTTAATCTTTAGGCTTAGTGCACTCGAGTAAACTCCACATCCTGAGCCTTCTTTCATTTTGAACCATCTGTATATATGCGTATTGCATTTGCAGCATCTGGCTCTGTGTTCTGTTTTATTTGTATTTTGTAGGGTTTGTTAAACAAAAACATGGGTTCAATTGCATCATTGGCTGCCTGCAGCAGAGGTACCGCAGTAAGCGCTTCCTGCCATAGGCTTAACCTCAATTGGCCCACTCCTACTTCGGGGTTTACACTTACAATTTTTTCCTTATTTGTGTTGGTCTCACTTATTTTTCGAAAGTCAATAATCTCGATTTTCTCCCACTAAATACGGCGTTATACCGTGTTAAAAGTCAAATGCAAAATAAGTTATTTATTCCTTAGAAAGTATCAAACATTCTAAACTGGCAACGCTGCTTTCATATCAGATTGGTAGCTGGAACTGAACACACGCCCAACGCTGACTGCAAAGAATTATTCTTCTCTCTCTTTTAAGTAGTTTTTCTCATATTTTCTTTTTCGTAGTTGTGTAAATCGCGATCTGTATAGCTTGATGCGGTTGTAATTAACCAGATTCTTCCTTGACAAATTAATGTCAATCAAATATAAATTTCTTACTGATTTCTTGTAAAAGGTTTAGAAAAACTTGGGAGAAAAAAATCCACTTAACTGATATATTGCCAGAGTTTTTTTTTAATTAACATAACAAAAAACCTTAATCATGTTTCAGCACATTTGTTATCACCATCCAGAGAAAGTGTTTCGGCGACAGTAAATAATTCATCATCGGAAACATTTTAAAGCCCGTTAAGACCTATAGGAAAACTAATTAATCAAACAGGATTAAAAAGTTTTTTTGAGATGGTTCACTGAAACTTTTAGGTTTCTTTTGCGAGGATTTCACCGAAGGAATTTAATGTAATAATTGTGAAAAAAA
>CAJUYH010000463.1:0-20454 GCA_910591685.1 Galerucella tenella | reverse complement strand
AAAATATGATTGAACGTTAATTTTATAATGTGCTTGTTTCCTTGGATTTATTCTATTAACATTATTTTCCAATTCATGAATATTAAAAGAGAACACTTTTCCAAATTTGTTATGGGCTTCTTAAAGCTCTGGCAACGTTGTACGAAAACCATAATGACCACACCCTCCGATTACATAATTGGTGATTTTTATCGACCAGCTGACTTCTTATTGGCAAGCGCGTGCGTATGTTCTTCCCTCTCACTTCGTCAATTGACTGATATTGATTTATCTAGTGGCGTTGATATTGTCAGTCACCTTTGTAATTTCAGTTTTACTTGGTAAAATAGGTACCGTACGCCATTTGTACGTTTGACAGATATACGCCATGTTTTTCCTCGCCTCTTACCGACGCCGCGTAGCTCCAGATAAACTTGCCAAACTATAGTTGTTTGATACACTCCCAACCTTCCAGCTATTAGCTTGTAACCCTTCACCATGTAACGTAGCTGCCTCAACACATTTATCACGAGTTAAATTTCTGGATTGGCGCTCCATTATTCATTTATTATTGCTGAACTGTTAACAAAAAACTAATGACACAGTTGTCAGTTTATGACGTGTAATATTCGATTTTCATAGTCTCCTAGCTGTCTGAGTTCATGTGTTGTTCAAAACGGTCTATTCCATAAAGTAACAAAGATAAACAAATGAATAAAAAAAATCAAATGTAGAAGAAGCATGAGACTTTAAATTGGCTAGAATTGCAATAACTTGTATATCCAACAGGATGCTTTGAGATTCCGAAAAAAAACGTAGCTCCTGGTATAATATCAAAAGTATCTGTTTTTCCAAAACAACCAAGACAGTGATATTTCTAAAAGAAAAACGTACAATCAACAAAAACGAACAAAAAATGTCGCAAATATATAAGCATTATTTGCCTACGACCCCCCTGTAATCAGTCAACAACACACAGTCGGCATCAATGTAATGATGTCTATTTCGCACGGTAAAAAAAACGCACAGCTGTAAAGCAAATCGCACGTCTTCCCTAGCAACATCTTAGCCACTGTCAATAGACGTCGCCATTTTATTCAAAATTTACTAAGTATTTAAAAACATTCGATATTGCAACGTTTTCCTATGGAAAACCCCAAGGGCTAAGTATGTATTGATTATAATTGAAAAATGGAAAAATAGACGCTAATGAAGCTATAGCAGGTAATCTTTGCCGTTTATATTGCTATCATTATTTTGGAATGAGAGAATCGATTTAAATGTTGGTTGTAAACAAAGTGTTTTGTCAGTATAGCGGGTTATCCATCTAGTCTGTTTATTGATCGAAGCAACCTACTGTCACATTGGAAATCTTTCATGACTCAGTTTAATGGAGAACCTTTCTTACATTCAATTACTTTTTTGTCGCTTTCTATAATCCGAATTTACCGAGAAAATACTTATATCTACGACATAGATACTCTCACAAATGACCACATTATTGCATCACTATAGAACTGATGTTCTTCATAAGTTTTCAAGAGGCGCAACTTCAGCACCGCTTATACGTATATTTCATGCGAATATCCTCATTTACTTCGATGTAGATATTACAGTGCCATTTCGACCGCATAATGTCCTACCATTTTCTTTTTATAGAAGGTGCTTCTACTAGCATATAATAAAACCAACTTTGCGAGTAATCGGTTTATTTTTTTTACTAAAAATTGCAGCAATTGAAATTTAGAAAAAATCGTCATTAATTTGAAGTAAAATATTGAATAGAATAACATTTTTGTTTTCGCTGCATAGTGTGGACGTACCTTGAAGTATCGAACACACGTTTGTAACACCCTTTAAACTTTGAGCAAACTCGCTCTAAAAACAATTTAATCATGTTGAAAATTGTCCTAAACGAATTATATCTGGAGTCTGGCCCATTCGTGAACACCTTATATAAGCAGATTTTTTCATCTGAAAAACACTGCCTTCATTCATTTTGGTCCTATAATAATAACTTTCACATCCTGTATAGTTGATAGCTTTTACATGAAGTACTTTTTTCCTTTCCTCTCCTTTCCTCTCCTTTCCTTTTTATCCTGTTATGACGTTAATTCCAGACAACACGACTCCTCTCTGCTGGAATTTTTGCACAATATTCACATATACAATCTTCATTGTATTTCTACCAAAAAAAAATATATGTGGAATAAATAAAGCTTGTGGCTAAGTTATCCGTTGTCAAAGTGTTTTCAGAAAAATAGTGGCGACATTTGTCTTAAAAGTAGATCTTGTAGCAGCAATTCCTCTGCAAAACCAAAGAATTGTGTTACTACTGATTGGTATATTCCTTGTTTGCTTGCTGAAAGTAATAGCTGAGCTTAAAAAAACCATCCCCCCAACGACGAATGATCCTCCTCTAAGACAATGAAAGTTCACACTAGGCTCGAAAAATAATTTAGCTTCTAAAGCAAGAACGTTTGGACTTTTGTACTTTTCCAAATATTAAGATTGAACTGCGTGGTCGAAGGTTCCAGTCCGCAAAAGAAGGAGTCAACGCCAGTTAAAAAAATTGCACCAAGAATTAGAAATGCATTTCTCGTCGTGGAGAATACTTTGAAAGATAAAAGTGTGAAGTTACCTACTGTTTCCTTCTAGCTCTACTTATTCATTCATTCATACGCTTGGATCTGAATCTGAATACATTCCAGAAGCTTCGTGTCTTCTCTATACACCACCAGTTTATCTGGAGGGATCTTCTGTAGTTGTGATGGTTGTATTATTTCCACTCCAAAGCTCGGAGTCTGAGTCTGAGACCTTGTAAGTTCTCACAGAAGCAGAGTATGTGAGTAGGTGTTTCATCGTATAGTTCACATTTTCTGCACCTAGGTTCACTAACTTTGCCCATCCTGTGCAGATGCTTCTTCAGTGTACACCGTCCAGTCCTCAGGTTGGTAACTGTCTTCAAATTTCTCTTAGCTAGTTTCAAAAGTCTGAATGAGAATTCCTTGTCTAACTTATTCAGTAGACTCTTAGTATGGAGGTGTCCTTGTGTCAGCCTCCTTTTAAGTTGGTGTTCCTTAACTAGCCAGTTTCCGACTTTCCCTCTTATGTAATCTTTCCAGCTCTACGTGTAAAAAATAAAAGACAGCCCTGTTTATTATTCGTAGTATTATGAGTGTACGTAGTCTTGTATCTTGATATTATTGCTAGCAAATAACCTATAAAAGATAATGTCCCAAGTAACACAATAAGCATCGAAGTAGATTTAAAATCGACTTTTGTGTCACTCTTGAAGCTAATAGGCTGCCTTAAGAGAGCGCGTGGTTTGGCCTTAAAGAAGATTTGGAAGCTTATTAGCAATTCAACCTGTAGGCCTAAATAGCCATAAATTGGCACCAAAAGAGCATTTTATTAGATTTGATTGCCAACATTGGCTGTCAAAGTGATATAGAGAAGCAGTCGTTCAGTCCAGATATGGCTTTCAACGCTTTGAATGATCATGCGCAGTTAAACATTTCTCGTGAGAATGTAATGAAGTTTTGTTTTGGATAAATACTAGATTGATATTGGAAATTAATGCCAACAGTTATGCAAGTGTTCACAAAAACAAACATCGTCAACTGTGATGGCAGATCTTTCCTTCAATATATATTATGAAAATTATTATTGTTTTTGAAACTGGAAAATATCATTGTGAACCATTAGAAATCTCTGCAAACCTTACTTTTCTGTAAAATGTGAATTAAATACTTCCCGAAAACAGAGGGGCCAGTGATAACTGTGAGCAAAATATACTTTAAAAATTAAATTATTTCATTATGAATTACGGTGTTGTATATTCAATTTTGATACCTATCAATGAATTATATACATCCAATTGAAATTAAAGTTTTTTGTAGTATTTTTAGTTGGATTGATTGATAATATTATATGTGATGGATTAAATTTATTTATCTTTCCCAGATTTTCTGAAATTTGTATCCTAGTTTGAAAACAAATAATGTTTCTGAACCAGATTATTTGCATATTCTATATATAAAAATAGTATCATTATCAATATATAAATATAAAAACTATGGCAACATTGCTCATTATCGTGAGCAAACGGTTCTGCCATGTCTTTATTGTATTCAATAAGCATTTTTCTATGCCAATACGAAGCTTTATGGAATTAAAAACTAGATAGCTGTTTGTATTGCTTTGTGAAAGCTTTCAGATTTATAAAGTTGAGGAAAAAGAAGATTATTGTGAGGTTATGTTTTGAGTAATAGATTGTTTTATAGGTCATATTTCATAATCACTTCGTAATAAAAAAACACCTTCAAAGTTATTGAGACTGTAGAAAGTTGAGGGAAAATTTTGTGTGTTGCTCCTGAGGCATGGGATGGGAACAACAGCTACAACAAATTTTCCACCAGGAAGTAGTGGTATTAGCCGTTTAAGAAAGAGTCCCACGACAATGCCAATAGAGAGACGTGGTCCAAGAACCAGGAAAGTGATCTTCTGTGTCTATAGTTATTTCGTTGTAACTTTTAGCTGCGTTACTAGTTTTATGTACACGCCTGTAGTACGCACCTATTCGTCCAAATTTCCGTAGTTTTGTAATTTCTAATTAATTTTTATTCCAATCTTTTTCTCCATGTTCTATAACGATTTCTGGAAAATCATGAAACCTTTCAACTGAATTGAGATTCACAATCACATTAAGGTTAGCAATACTGTGGGTTTTTTTGGAATTAATTTCCATTTAAAGTCCAAATTAATTGAAGCATTTAAAGGCATTTTATGACCACACTAAATTCCAATTTGACTATTCATTTTTTTGGCATTTTTTAAAGTCATTATCTCTATTTTTTGGCTACTTTTCATGACTTACTAGCAATCATTGCTACTTGGTTGCAATATTTAGTCTTAAACAAGATAAGACGTCTTTTAAGGAATGCTGAAATTATTCTATAAAATGATGCTTAGAATATGCTAAACTTCATCATTTTTTCTGAATTATATGCTTCGATCTAGCATTATTTGCTTGGTAAATGAAATGTGTTACTTGGGGTGCTGGTGTTAAATATAAACACCCCAAAGCTCCGCTACTGATTACAACTGTGTTCGAATCATTTTATATGTAAATTAGACTTTGTCTCAACACTCAGGAAAATATATTTGTGGTATATTGGGAAATTACCCACAAATGAGTTTTCAACAAAGTTTAACTCTAAGGAAGATAAAGCGTAGCGATCGAGATCGAGTCTCATCGAAATTTTATTTTCCAAACGATTTTTTATTCCATCTAAAATATAATCAAAACATTATAGTTGCCAATTCGTTAACTGGAAGATGCTTCATTCCACTTCTTTTTGCGTCACATAGTATGAGGCTATCAGAATCTGGAATATTATGGTGGACAGAGACTCTTTCTTTCTCTCAGACGTTAAATAGCGTTCACCAAATAAATTAACTGTTCCTGTTGAGACTAGGCAAGATTCAAGGACTTAATTGTCTCAGTATTGTACGGTACATGAGAAGCTCTCGAACGAGAGTACTAGAAGTTTTATAAGGCTTTCCTCCTCTACACCTGCTCTAATGGGGGAAGCAAGAAGGCTTTTAAATAATAAAAACAGTGAGATCAGATCCATTAAGGTCATCGTAAAGCTATTTTAGATATGAAAACAGAATATATACGGCCTCTAAATTTCTCACTGGCCCCAATTGTGAGGTTAAGCAAAAGTTTCTCCAAGATGGGACCTGGTATACAGACGGGTCAAAGACTGAGGGTGAAATTCATAGTCGACATTGAGGGTCACTCATACTTCACTCATCCTTGTATGCAGAGACACTTAACAGGCGAAAAGTGAGGTTGAGTTTGAGTGAAATATGAGTACAGCTCCCTTGAGTGAAGATTTCTAACCTATAAACTACGTTTGTACCTTACACTGTCATTTCACGATATCAAAATTTTGTTTTTCTACGACGTCCTCGATAAATGTTCATTTTGTAACCGTATCTTCAATCATAAACAGGCACATTTTGTACAGATTTTCATTTTTGCATCGGCTGCTAGGCAAGTTGCTAAGCAACAAATGCGAAATGGAATATTTCGTGTTAGGTCTAGGTTTACTCTAAAATCACGACGACTACGGCTTGTCAAATTATGACGTCCAGCGACAAATTGATGAAATGTCAGCAGATCATTTCTGTCAGAGTTTCAGTAGGTAACGAGTAATTTCATAGTTGTTTTCTACAAATACATATTTATAGGCTTCTATTTCTGTGTACCTATTAAAAATAGCAATAAATTTTTTTTTTACATATTTCTTCAATTCTGATAGAAAGCCCATTAGCGAGGAATTCGGAGTAATGAAATATTATCAGTTTATTTCTCTCGAAAGTTTTTGCAATGTATGCATGTATTAAACGTGAACGATATGTTGTCATAGAAAAAGTATAGTATGCATCTCGCATCAAAATGGCCATTTTGCACTCGTATGAATTGCAGCACTTGCCTTCGGCTCGTGCTGCAAATTTTATCCTCCGTGCAAAATGGGCATCATTTTGTGCTCATTGCATAATATACTATTGGTTCTTATCTGTCTGTGTTTTCAAGGAAATTAGTATGATGGATGATTTTATTGATTTTGTAAATTATATGGATGATGATGATGCTTACGTTTATCGTTTACCCAGGTTAGTAATCACATAGGTGTAGTAAAAAGCAAAATTATTAAATTAATCCATTTTTTAGACGAAACAATTCTCTTCGCTTGAATTAAACTCAGTTTTTTTATTTTCTATAATAGTTATTTATGTACCAAGGGTATAAATAGATGTTTATGCCCTGAGGGCGACGTCTTACGAAGCCGAGGGCCTCTGGCCCGAGGGTTTGTAAGTCGGCCGAGGGTATACACATCTGTTTATGCCTGCGGTACATACAAACCTTTATGTCATACCAGTTCGTTATTGCAATCCTATCTCAATACAAATCAATGTTTTAAAAAATCTGGTTTGAATTAATAAGTGGATGTTGACAAACGTAAATGTCATAATATCACAATAAATTTTATATGTGTCAAAGTTAGAAGTCAAAATGAACGAAGATTTTGGAATTACTGACGAAATTATTGAAAAAGCAAAGAAAGCAACTGTAAATCTGTTTCCAAAAAAGTCTAAAGAAGCTTACGACATGGTTATTAAATAAGTTGACCAAAAAATTATTTCTCTTTATTCCCGCGCGGGCCATAAAGTGAACTTATGCCCGCACGGGCATAAAGTACGACATTAGATAGTTGGTAACTAAGCAATAAAAACACAATAATGAACTAGTATGACATAAAGAAATATTTACGAACCAGCTCACTTGAGGCTAGTTTTTCGCGAACTGGATACAAATTCGAATATTAATGCAATGCAACAGATGTCAGATGAACGTTAAAGAACGTTCATAAATCACAATTGTTAACCAAACGCAACCAATAATAACAAAATAATAATAACATTGATGCCAAACTTTCTTCACTCAAATTGAAGTATTACTTTTAAGTAATGACTGTGGATATGAAAAGTCGCCTAGAGCTAAACTCAAACTAAGTTGAGTTTGAGCATGAGTGACCCTCAAGTGTCATGTCATGTTATATAGGTTCGAAACAAAAAAAATATTATGACATACTTGAAGGTGAAGCTGCAATTTCATTGTCCTTCCAGAAAATGATGCCTGGAAACCTAAAAATAGTCGCATTGGTCTGAAATTTACTACTTTCGGTTGGTTCAACAAGCGTCGAAACTCGCGTTTTCAATGCAGGTTATGGGAAAAACAAAATGAATACTTTGTTTTTGAATAGATGAGGCTTTTACTCGATAAAAATCCATACTAAACGTTGAAATAAAATAATTAAATTTGTCAAAATCTACATTATCTTGAAACATAGGTTAGGTTAGGTTGATTGAATTGTTTTATTTCTACGTTTTCTCAACGGAATCTTGTGAAACGCTTAACTCTTCCTATGTTTGTATTAAGTGAGTTGTCTCGTATAATACTAAATTTTTTACTCAAATGGTATTATGTTTCACTATACAAGAAAACCAGATTCATATGCATAGGTACTTAACTGAAAAAAAAGATTGATAAAAATGCGGTGGGATATCTAAAGAACGTCGCTATCGAAACATAATTTCGAACCTCGTACGAAACTGTCGGCTTGTAATCTTGCACGAAGTCTCTGTACACCCATATTCTGTCCAATATGTTTCCGAGTTAATCCCATAAACATCTACCAGCACTATGGTAACACCTTATTGTCGGTTTCAAGAGATAAGCGAACGCCTTGCGGAAATGTAGGAAAAGTGTAGTCGTAGCCTAACGATCCGGATGATTTCTCTATAGAAAATTGACGTCAGGTACGTATTACGGATGAAAAGGCAATCCCGAATAACAAAGAAAAAGGATTATTTTCCAACAGAATTCCAAAAAAAGTTGTTGTATATTTAACAAAGTTGTATTTTCGAATGAATAATGGACACCCAAAAGGTATTTTAGTTTTTTATTTGTGTTGAAAGAAATTAAACTTCAATTGAAGGTTCTTACTAGCTCATTGAATATTTTTTTCAGACTTCAATTTAAACTAACAAAAGAGCTATGAAACCACAAAAGTTTGATAAACAAACTCATTGGATATGTCAACTTTATAAATTATGGAACAATAAAATTGGTCATAGAGTGAATAAAAATTTGTTTTGCTATTCGTTTGTTCCTTTCATCCTTAACACGTGTTGATCGTAAAAGCTAATACGTCGTATATCCTTGAGACTTGTTTTGAAATAAGAAAAGAATTTCGGTTCACTCATCCGAATCATGTGTGCTATTTATGAATTGTAGGGATAAAACAAAGGATAGCTATGATTTATTGATTAGCTCGGCACCAACAGTCAGAGGTTAAAGACCTCGGTATCTCAGCCCTTAGGCTTTTTGTGTTCTTGGCTGTGCCGTTGATGTGAAGATATAAGTAGCCCTTATCTTTTCACTACATCCTTCTTGGAGAAATCCTCTCTTGAATACTCTAGTCCTAGGAGTTTCCAATGAGACCGTGCTTCACATTCCAAGATGATGTGCTCTTCCATGAACAACCGACAGATAGGCTCCTCCCTGTATATGCGGATTGTATCCATGTGCTTCCTTAGGGTACAGTTACCGGTGAGTAATCACGTCACTATTTTTATCTGGCTCCTGATGAGGTTTAATATTTCGTTAGTTAAGCCATGTCCATACCGAAGAAACACAGAGAAACATTTTATTGCTGGTTGCAGGAACCTGTTTGTGGAAACAGAAACAACAGCAAAAGTTCCGTAAACATTCTGTCTGCACCAAAGTAACTTATTCTTGAGAATGTTTCGTTGTGTTGCTGCAACAGGAAATGTTGTGTCTACACCAGTGCAGTGTGTGATCCTAGTTTCTAAACAATGTGGTGCGACGAAGATGTACAGGCAGCAGCAGCTGCAATTGTAATTATTTTACAAAAACAGAAAAAACGAGTCCTTAAATGTTGGACTAGACCGAGTCTTTCAGACCGAAATTCACATGGTGTCATATGTCTTCTAAGTTCATTAAAAAAAATTGATATATTATCAAAATGTATTTGAAATGGATATTTAAAAAAAACTAGGGTCTAAATCATGTCTAACTGACAATTTTTTTATTATTATAATTGATCTGACAGGAGTAGTTTGTAACTTCAAAACTTTCATTCGAACAATATTTAACAATGTCAAATTTATAAATTAAAATGGAAAGTGCCGTTGGTATTGTTTGAAATATTAATATTCCGATTTTTCGAATCTTAGGAAATGGTATTTAAATTAATACTATGGACATTCACAGAACTCAATAAGATTGAACTTCCATCAAAATACAAATTGGTTTATGCTTTTCTCTTTTCCATGACAACGCAAGGTATACATCATATACATCACGAATTCAACCATTTGACATTTAGTTCTTATTTCCATATATGATTTCCATTTCTTGTTGTTGTAGTAGTTATAGACCAGTATTTATAATTGCACCAATAAAAAAATAGCATGAAGTTTTCGTGGATAACTGGTCTTTAAAACACTTGCTCTATTTCGAGCACTCCGGCTTCGCCGTCATGCCCCAAAAATCGCGAGTGTTTTAAAGACCTTAATATCCACTTATGCTCTAATATACTATTCCAATGTTTCTATATCTCCGTTGATCTTTTCCGCTAAATATGGAAACAAGCAACTTATAGGAACTTTTGTTGCTGCAGCAGTAAACAACGAGGAACTTGAATAAACTTTTGGCAACATTCAGAAACAAGTTCCAGGAACAAGCAACATAAACATAATGTTCCTATGTGTTGCTTTCGGTGTGGACGTGGCTTTAGCGTCGTGAGGGAGGGTTTTTTGACTAGGAATTTTCTGGTTTGCTGTATGACTCCAATACAACTGATGTTTAGTTTGAATCTATCACGTCCAGAAGTTTCTGATATCCCAAATACTAGTTCAGGGCCAGTTAATACAGTATCAGACCCTGGCTTTGCAGCTTTTTCCTTGCCTACAATACCCGTGAGCCTTGGGACTCACAGAGGAGAGTAAGGAGAAAAAAAATCCTATCTAAGGATGTCACATCTTTCCAGGCGAAACTGACGGTAGTTCACCACTGCGTTGAAGATATTTAATGACAGGAAAGAGCATACCGTTCAGTTGCCATCTTCACCGACAGTCTGGGTACCAAAGCACGAGGGTTATAAGAGCAACGAACTGGCGGATGAAACAGCTCAACAAGGCTCATAAATGACATCGATTCATTTGGACCGGAACCGCGAAGTCGACAATAAAAATGGACACAACGAAGTGAGCGGCACAGAAATATAGAGAATGGTGGATAATCTCACCAGAACAAAGACAGACGAAACAGTTTATTAGAGGACATTCGCCAACATTTGCAGCAGACCTAATAAGCAATGATAGGAAAACTGTCAATGCAGATTCAGAATTTTGGACAAAGGAAGTACATTCTTAGCAAGATACAGATTTAGTATTTTTTTGGTTCCAGCAAGATGCTTGTCTTGCCCACAATTATGGTCCTGTGTGTTTGAATTATATTTTTCCAGAATCTAACTTATCTCCCGCACGATCACTAGATTCGTCTCCTTTGGATTTATGTATTTTTATCTTTAACTGTCATGTAACCGGTACGATTTAACACTATTTTCAACGTCATAATGACGTATATTTCTGAATACATTACCGCACTAGTGCGGTAATAAGAATCAAGAAAAATATTAATACCAGAATTAAATATTCAAAATAACACAGGAGCATTTTCAATATCCGAAGGGAGATTGTCTTTGCTTGGACTTATTTTTATAGATTTTTGTTTATTCAACTTTGACAATTTGATAACATAACTAATTTATTTCATTTCCACAGCTTTATTTGCCTTTGCTGCTATGATCACAAAATATGATCTACAGTACCTCATGTTTGCAGTCAATATTGATAACAATACGTTGGATTAAAGTTTTTTTTTTATAAAATTTTATTATTTACTGTTAATAATATTAATAAACGGTTGTAGATGAAATTTTCTACGTAATACGTGGGATAGGAATTATTAACGCACTTATATGATGACACACCTCGGCCTACGGCCTCGTCGTGCAAACTTCACATGCGTGCGTTAATAATGTCCATATCCCACTAATTACGTAAATAACTATTAAAGTTATGTTATCACAAAAGGTCTACCTACAACTTTGAAGAATTTCTGTGCCTCAAGTCATCCAACATATTACACCTGCAACGTTATCAAATACAACACCGCTTAGGATAACACATTATAATCTTTCAAAGGCCAACCATTTATGTGGATACACCGTTACCGGTTTTTCAAGGATAAAAAGAAAAAAAGTATCAATGTTTACGAAGAAATATTTCTAGAGAGCCTATGCTCTTTTTTATAAGGCTGGAGATGATAATTGATTCAATTATTATTTAACGAATACTATCGCTGTTTCCAGCCTAATCTTCAAATACCATTTTTTTCAAACATTCGTGGATTTCATGGATATATCTGCTTTATCAAATTAATATATGCAGTGCTATGCCGTTCCTGTTGTACTTACTAGTTTACATCATAAACCCACAATACATTAGGGTCTCGTTTTGCTATCTATGTGGAGGAAATTCTATGCCTTTTGGTAGTGTGATGGTTTTGTAGGTGATAAAACACTTTAACTGAGTCTGGGACGGATACACCTTCCCATTTCAACGAAGAGGTTACTAATTATATTGAAATGCATAATATCTTTCTGAATTTGAACTTTTCTAAAAAATTTGTAGTTTGTGAGGACAAACAAACTTGTAAGAGAAGGCATTCAGAGTACGTACGAGGATTGTCTTCCAAAGTTGCATATAACACAAATATAAAATGTCGAAATTAACTGTCAATTTTAAGGAGCATCTTATATTTGATATGCGAGAACAGCAAATTTTTCGATAGCCTTAAATTTGTATTATTTTATAAAAAAATTATGGTTTATACTGAACTCTCTGAAGAATTCATTGCCGTTGGACAAAATTCTTACTTGTTTTTTTGAAAAATTAGGCAAACAAAATGTTCTTGACAATTATTTGAACATTTTTCTCATATCACAATGAACAAATAAGTTCAAGAGCATTTTGTTACTAATTGTTACTAATTATTTTCCAACGACAATGAATTTTTTGAAGTGCTTAGAAAGCACCAAATTTTTTTCAAATTTCCAAAATACTAATTCCTTTAAACATTATTGATTGCTTTTGAATATATGCATACCCAAAATGACTATCATACATAAAAAAGTAACAACAAACGGGTTTTATTAACAACATTTCCAAAATAGGCTAAAAAAGCGCTATCCCAATAAAAACGTGCACTTTACTGGATCCCATTCCTGGTAGACTATCATATCGTTGGAATGTCATGAAATAATATTTATCGCCAACCGTCAGTAAAGCCATCAATTATCAGATTGATTTCCGGAAGTAGGTAATTTACCTCCCCTTACTTTATCTGTCGCATTTGCGGCAGGTAAAGTGACATATGCATTAAGTAAAGGATTTTGACTTTGACATTACTCGAAAATCATCATCTGTCAGTGTCACGCTCCTCCCTATTACGGCTCCATAATAGTTTTTTCTACGACCGTGCGTTTTAACCCACTTTCCCGCACGCATTTTAGTTTTGAAAGTGTCACTTTTCCGCACTAGTGCGGGTAAGTAAAATCATGCAAATTTTGACCTTATTAGATAGTTTTTTACTTTATAGTTATAACTATTGTTACAACAGGTAAATAATTATTTACGAAATAGTCCATCAAGTAAAATCTACATCTTTTCTAGCGTTTTGTTGCTTTTTTAATTTTTTGAAATTATAAAATAATGAAGATATTTTGATATAACCCTGTACATTCTTTGAAGTAGTGTCACAAAACAACTATCAAACCACCCAGGTTTGATATAAGAAAAATATATCTAATCCAAAATTTAATAACCACCTCAAAGACATAAATATTATATCCAAATTGTAATCTGGAATAATTATATTGTTGCTAATAACAGTAATAACCCTAGATGTATAGAATGCCTAGGCATTATATACATTGCCAAAAACTTTCAGGCAATGTGTATAATACAATTCATTTCATACATTGCCTAGGTATTGTATAAAATGCCAGAAGCGCATCAGGCAATGTGTATAACGAACGACCACGGGAAGGAGACGCATGCGCGGGGTGCGGGACTACCCCGTAAACAAGTTGCAGCTCGTTCGGTGTGTTGGTATTTCTTTTTGTTATCAGAGAGTTGGTTGTCTCTGTTGTTATTGAACAAGGTTACTAGATTGCAATTTTAATATTACTTTATTTTAGTTCGTTCAAAGATGTTACCTAAGATTCTATTTACTTTCAAATTATAATTATGTTACCAATAGTTTATTTAAAGTACGAAAACTGGTTGTTTTTTTTTATGAAAAATCGATTACATACATTACCTATGCTTCAACCGGCATTCTATACAATGCCTAGGTATTCTATACATTTCCTAGGTAAAGTGTAAAATAGTTGAACTATTGAATATCATTTCATGCATTGCCTGAACGACTACGGAATTCTATACATTCCCTAGGTATTGTATGGAATGCCTGCATTATACACATTGCCTATAACCGTTGAGTGATAAAACATATTATGTTTATCAAATAAAATTCTTTCATCTACAAATGACTTTTTAATATTTATCCTTTTACATAAAATATTACAATTATTATTGTTTGTATCCAACCACTTATTCTGTCGAAGATAATTATAGGATTATAATTTTCCTACAATGCGTCTTTCATATCATCCAATGAACCATCCAAATAGACCTAAACGAACTTTGGTGACGTATTTGCCATGAGCGTATAATTTCGGTTCCTAATCTATCACGCTGTATAAAAAACCGCCCAGCAATAATTTAGGTGAAATTGTTACAGAACATTTAAATTCAAAGCACAATAATCTATTCCGTATAAGCTCGTATAAAACTTTTGAAACTTAAAAGATAAAACGTACATCCACAACATTTTAATGGTAGAATTTTCATATTTTTCACACAAAATTCAAGTAACATCCACAAACAAATTCCTATCTTTAAAAAATGTCTCCAGCGAACGTCTGTGTATAGCTCATCAGCACTTTTATCAGATTTTCTGTTAAATTAGTTTTTTTTTTGGTCTTTCGCATTGCTTCTACTATTACTTCTCGTTTGAACATGAAACTTCTTTTAGTCTTACGATGTCTGCGTTGATAAGCATGATTGCTGGGAAAATAACGATCGTTTATTCTAGACGTCCATCTTTATCGAAGCCTTATTAGACGATCTAAATGTTTAATAGTCTACGTGATTTTAACAATTCTTGATTGATGATAAAAAAAAAACTGGAAATTGAATTTTAAAATGACAAAAAAATACTTGCAGATCTGATACGATCATTTATAGATATGGATGTTTTAAATCGCAATATTTTGAAGTAAAGATTGTACTGTATTTCTATATACAATTACTTAAGAACCACCCTGTACATATGTACCGGGTGGTCCAATAAGCCGATCTCTCGGCTATATATCAGAAACTATTCATGTTATAACTTTAGGAGAAAAAATTCCTTAGGAAAAGTGGACAAGAGAAATTGCTGGAAATTACTTTCAAGTTTCTAGGTTAACCGCTAGGGGGCGTAACCTGTAAAGAAAAATTTAAAAACCAGTTTTTTTGTGAAATATGCCCAATTATACCCAGTGTTAAATAAGTAAACTAAGAAAAGGCCTAAATTTCGCACAAATTTGTTCAAGTACCTACTTTTTATTCTATTTTTCCAAATAAAGAGTGGGGGAAAGTGGGAAAGTGTTGGTGAATAAATACCTATAACTTTGGTTTGAATCAACCCTTTTTTAACGAAATTAGTGTCAATAGAAAGAGTGTAGATAAATTAATTACATCTACTATAAAACAATGGCATTTAGTCTTAATTGTCATAGGTAGAGGGTACTCGAATGAAAAAAATTTAAATTTTTTGTTTTCCTTAAGAATGTTTAATGGAAACACCTAATTATTGTGAATTATAACGGAACTGGATTAAATTCTCAACAAAATGGCGGGGAAACATTCTTAAGGAAAACAAATTTTAATATTTTTCATTCGAAAGTACCCTCTACCTATGACAATCAAAACTAAATGCCATTGTTTTAAAGTAGATGTAATTAATTCATTTACACTCTTTCTATCGACACTAATTTCGTTAGAATCGGTTGATTCAAACCAAAGCTATAGGTATTTATCCACAGACACTTTCCCATTTTCCCCCACCCTTTATTTGGAAAAATAGAATAAAAAGTACTCGAACAAATTTGTGCGAAATTTAGGCCTTTTTTAGTTTACTTATTTAACACTGGGTATAATTGGGCATATTTCACAAAAAACTGGGTTTTAAATTGATCTTCACAGGTTATGCCCCCTAGCGGATAGCCTAGAAACTTGAAAGTAATTTCCAACAATTTCTCTTGTCCACTTTTCCCAAGTAATTTTTTTTTCTAAAGTTATAACTGAATAGTTTCTGATATATAGCCGAGAGATCGGCTTATTGGACCACCCGGTACACCCATTTTTACTTCACTGCTGCATATACCCCCCTCCTACAATTATATCTGGTGATGATTTTTCAGTGTTCACTTACTTTTACTTCCTAAATAAATTTAAAACTGGACTAAATCCTAAATCCTCCTCACCCTTGCCACACAACTAGCCATTAGCAATTATTATTTTTGACAATTTTACTTTAACAAACACAACCCAGACTCACACCAACCAATGTATGTTTGATTTTGTATATTTTCATTTTTAATGACTTAAAAATTGATGGTTTTGATGATTCTTTATTCTGATCCAATTCCTCTATAAAAAATCTGATTATTTTTCTCCTTTCACATTATGGAGTTATTCGCCAAACATCAGGCACTTAGTAGCATAAGAACTTTTCTCCAAGACGTGATTCATCAGAAAAGACAAATATAGACGAAACAATTATAATTTTGATGGTAAAACGGAAGTTAACAGTGTACACGAAGCGTTATATAAACAAATATAGATAATTGTGGCTGGAAGTAGATGGATGCTTGTTTTCGATGGTTGCAAGATGACCCCAGCCAGTAGAAAATATAATCAATCGGTCAGAAAATCTACAACCGACGGAAAATATTCCCCACCGGCTTTCAGGATGTTTTATACAGGCTGCACCTTGCCAGAAGTTTGTCTTTAATGGCAAAGTGTAGGAATAAAAATGTATGAACATGAACAAATAAATTCAAAGTTAGGAATTATAAAAACGTTAACTCAAATATCAACAAAATATTTACATGAAGGAAGGTATCTACAGCAGGGTAGGGGATCTCTGAAGGCGCGAGGGTGCTGCCACATAGAGAGTCCCGTCAGTACTAAAATTTATAATTTGGTGAGAACCGTAACGCCGTTAGTGGTAGTTGCAGATTCTTCCACATATCAGCGCTGACATCCTAACGTGTTATCTATGATCCTAACCTGACAAGTCTGACAACTGCCTGACAGCTGCAGACCAACGTTTTACAACATGTATCGTGAGTTTGTCCGGTTTTCGTTTTCAAAAACTATTTTGCTCATTTGTGTGTGTGTTGAGTATTCGTAGTTGGTTTTGTATTGTTTATAATGGGACTTTTATTTCAAGAGACAATGTTGAGAATATGTTTTGTGAAAGACTGTAATGTGAGGTGCGGTGCACCCGGTAAGCTCTATCTTTATAAAAAACACGTTTTATGAAATGAACAGTGACAGTAGTTATTCTTCTATACAGCTTTGAACTTCCCAGCATTGTTGTTGAATATTAATTTTTCTTCATGTTTGTCATTGAAATATGTAAAAAAACGTTTTATTTATTGTATACTTTTTTTATTCAATAAAATTTATTAACTTGATGATTGTTGCTTTATTTTTCTCACACCTTATGGTCCATTTTTTGACACTTCATTTGATTTTACTTGACTATTTGATTGTTATTATTGTAATATATATCTAATGTTGAGTAATTTTAAATGAAATATCAAAAAATGGACCACAAATGTCATTTTGCAATAAAAGTAAAATTACAGTAATTTTGAATATGCCGCCAAAAACTGTAAAATTACAGGGATCTTTTTTTTCGGCTGTTAGCGAAGTTTACCACCATCATTTGTATTGAGGTACTGACGGGACTCTAAAGGTGGCGCCACCCGTACAAATAGAGGTCGCCAAGGGTCAGTTTCCCATCTATAAGTATTTTTTTATCTATGATCTACAGTTCCAATAATATTTTCATCCACAGGAGCAAACAAAATGGGCCAATAATCCTTTGAAAATGAGGTGTTAAGAAGTATCTAAAAAAACCATCACAAGGTCAAACAGAAAATATGGACAAGATTAGGCAGATCATAATAAAAACTGCTGGGTCGGAGATAAATAATGAATGTTGATCAGATGTACATCTTGGTGGATTCAAACTAACCACGTACCATTTCAGGAAAACAGGAAACTTCTGATCAAAAAACCCTTGGAGTCGCTGACTAACGAAATTTTAAACATTATTATTATTATTATTACATATGAACAAGGGCAGAGGGACAAGTCCCTATACTACTCAAAAACTGAAGATAATATACAAACGAATTACCTACTAGCAAATTAATACATACATTGAAATGAACAAAAATAATAAAAAGAAAAAATACAGGATTATAAAACAAAAGTCACATCATTGTACCCTAAGGAAGCACCTGTATACAATAGGGTAATGAAAGAATCGTCACTGAACACTGAACTAGTAAATAAAATATATTCTTCCAAAAGTTTTAAAATATCCTCGGAAATATCGAATAATTATATCCATTTTCCACTTTACGTTGACTTTTAGAGATAAAAAAAGCACACACAAACACGTAATGGTCTCAAACAAACATATAAATGATATTTATCTAATTCCGCTATCAAATGTGACACTTTACGTCACTCCTTGACGTTAGGTAACGTCACATTTTTCATAACCTTCATATATCAGTTATGAAAAGTAGTTATGTAAAAACTTTACGTAACTGTTTATGTTTCAACATAGAGATACCACATGAGTTTCAAAGAATAATTTATTGATTAGGTAGGTACTGTCAAAACTGACAATTATTTCATTATTTAAACTGTACAATTAACCCATTATTTTAATTCAATAGTATTTTGAGATTTATAAACATTGAAAACATTATTCAGGACACAGTTATTTAAAGTAAGTCAATTTTCTGGGTGAATACATCATAGTAACAATACTTCTAACACCATTTGATTCCACTTCAATATTATCATTGTAATTGAAGATTTTATTGAATATTATGAAAGCGCGGAATTAGATAAAACGTTGTACGTAAACACGTTATGAAGAGAGCGACATTGTTCAGCACGCGTAATTTGCAGAACTCGCTAGCGCTTGTTTTGGCAAATATTACGCTTGTTGAACAATATCGCTCTTTTCATAACTAATTACGTAAATATCTATTACGTCGATGAAGCAATTAATAGTTGATTAAAATACAATATAAACACACAACTACACATAACCTAATGCAATACAGGCCATATTGACATAAGTAAACACAAGAGATATGTCATCACACGTATCATCGGTAGTGTTCGGAAATCCTCGGGTTGTGGTCGGAAAGTGCATTGAAATTTGAATTTTATTTTTTGGGAATCAAACCACAATAAATTTTTTATTTCTTTTTATTTCGACGTTTCGGTAGCGTTTTATTTTAAAATTTGGGAGTAATTTCCAAAGGAAACTGGTTTATTTCCCATTATTAGTAATTTTTGATATCATATTTACTATTAAAAATTAATATCCAAGCAAAATATGAAATATGCGTGTACTCTATTGGCATATTAAGGAGGAACATTTCTATCGATTGTGCATGGAAGACGAGGTAACAGCATCACACATCTCTAATGTGAAGAAATCTTATTGAAGATATAGACTCCTAGGACTTGAGCACCCAAAGGGGAGTATTTGTCCAAGAAGTACTGGTGAAAAGACTGTTGAGCCTGATAAGGGCCTCTAGTCACTTCACATAAACGGTACAATCATGAGCTCAAAAAGCATCTAGGCTGAGCTGAGGTGCCGATGACTCGAAGCCTCTAACTGGTGGTGCTGAACTAACCATTTTATCAGCACCCTAACCAAAAGATTTCTCAAAAAATTAACAAAGAAAATGATGAATACATCACAAGGAACATACAGAAGATATTGAAAAAGTATACACTCGGTATAGAACCTTGGAACTTATATGAATTTTTTGAAATATCATTCACAATAAATTATTCATAAACGTTAACAGCAGCTGCCTTGTTCTCTATACTTTTAACCACTCTCTCAAAAATATAGTTTCCATCGACATAATTCAATAATACAAGCTATATAATTGTCTCGGGACCAATGCAATAACTGTCTGCCAATGTATTGGCCTGGTACTGTCAATATGTAGGTACATTTCATTCGATACAGGAACGGTATACTCTAGGGTCGTAATAACGTAGCAAGAACAGAACATTGAAATACAGAATGTTCCAATTCAAATGTTCAAATTCTTGTAGTCAAACATATGGATATTATAGCAGATATTTTATCGCACCGGAACATATTTTTACTGCATTGACTCACTAGAAGGATTTTATTCATGTAATGATACAGAAATGGTCCACTCGCTTGAATTTTTGGAGGCGTTGACTGCATCTTCTGGATACCTACTGGAAGCTTTGACCTCAAACATTCTTAATTTTCGGAAAAAAATTGTATAATAATAATAATAATAATATATTTATTGCTTCTATTGACAATAA
>CAJUYH010000462.1:3591-66132 GCA_910591685.1 Galerucella tenella | reverse complement strand
TCATTTATATTCTGTCAGACCATCTTCTATATTTGTTATACATTACATAAACTAATGAAACTAACCTACAATTTGAAAGAATTATCATATAATATTGCAATATTTTGTCGGTTTGTCGAATCTCAAACAGAGACCGACATTGCCTTATATAGAAAATATGTCTCGTTTATTTACAATATGCAACCATTAATACTTGCGTTTTTGCAAAAGGATTTTTTTTCTTGATATATAGTTTAATTTCGGACAAGTATTTTTGTATTTTTTTTTCTTTTTTTCTTCTTTTTTTTTTTTCAACATGCTGTACAGAGTTATCTTATTCCCCGAGGTTTAATTATGTACGAATTATTTATTTTTTTTCACCATCTTCTTCCAACCAAATGACTTTTCAGCTATATTTAAAAAGCTTTGGATTAAATTATTCGCTTTTATTTTATTTACTTATTTGTTATTTTCCGTTTTTTTTTTCTTTTTCAATTAATTTATTGATGATACCTCATTGATTCACCTACTATTTAATTCTTCATTCTGATTAATCTCTTTCATTTTTAATATACTTGACATTTTGTGCATTGGTTTATTTCCCTTTTTAACATTATTACTCACTTAATTTTTCTTCTCTCTCTCTCTCTCTCTCCCTCGCTCTCTTCCTTTCATACATACATATACTTTTGTTGTTCTTGTTCATAATACATTTATTGCGTGCCATCATTCATTTATAATCATTATTGTTTTTTAATATGTTCAATTTCAAATACATCTTGTGTAAAGATGAAAATAAGAAATTAAATTAATGGAGCGATCGTAAAACATAAGCACATTATTGTTGATCCATTTATTTATTCATCTTCTTTTTATGTTTTCAAAGAAAGAGTATAATGATAATGACGATTCTACAATATATAACTCTCATTTATTAATCTATCTTCACCAACTTGATGTAAGTAATTGCCAGCTGACACATTTTTTCATGGTAATTACAGAGTGATATTAAATGCTATCATTTCTATCTGCTAAATATTTACAGAACAGCATCAAGGATTCATGAATGATGTGTTTGTATGTGTGAATGTGAATGTGTGTGTGTGTGTGTGTATATATATATATATATATGTTATTCAAATTTCGCCATGTAATCGAAAGAAGATAATTCATGATTTTCATCTCATTTTCTCACATTCGTTTGTGCATTTCACATACAGATATTTTATACTGTACCAATGGGTACATTATTTTTTTAATTTTCTTTTTATTGTTCATTACGACTCATTAACAGAGTAAAATACACGTCATTCGTCCATCATTACCGATCGCCATATTACTGCCGCAACATATACATTCAATTAATTAATTTTTTTTTGTTTGAATACTGGTTGAGTGCTAAATGACAAATGTTTTTTTTTCCTTTAGCTCTTATAAATGTACATTACAAAAAACTCTTAAGTTTTATCTTAACGGCCCTTTAAAGCAGCTTTAAGTACCTGGAGTTTAACTTTGGAAAACTTGATTTTACTTATTCATGTTTTCATTCTGTTTTATTTTTGTTTTTTTTTTTTCTGTTCTTTTAGTAATAATTTTATCGTTTGACTTTAACGATGTTTCCTTCCATTTTTTCCTCCCTAATTTTTCTTAAATGCATTTGGTACGACTAAAATGGTAGTGTCTTGATGACAGGCTGTCGCCAATTAGACAACAGAAAGAAAAAAGAAAAAATAATCAAATTTGTGCAATATAAATTGAGAATATTATTTTTGTTTTATTCTTTCATTCACGTCGACATTGAAAAATACGAATTTATTTCGTGCGAAAATCGCTTGAAAATTTACATACAATGAATGCTAGCTAGCTACATAAATGTACAGGAAGATAGAGATTGTTCTTAATACAACGGCACAGATAGCAAAAATGAAGTCATTCCAACTATATGCATACGATTTAATATGTTTTTTTTGTTCTTTTTTATACATAAAACTCAATAGCGAAAACAATTCCAGACGAATATTCAACACAAGCGGGAAAAGAAACTACAAGCCAGTAGGACTCTTTATATTACATTGATAATAGCAAAAATAACTACGAATTATTCTTCAAATTTAATTACCCAATGCACAATAAATATCGAATGACGTTAAAATATAAATTCTTTGTAAAGGTGATTGCACGGAGAGAGAAATAAGCCGCAAATAATGTCGTATATAAATACGCAGTTTATTGAGCTAATGTATTCTTTTTTTTTCCATTTCATATAATGAGATCAAACAAAATTAAGAAAAAAAAAAACAAAACAAAGTACACATATGAATATATATATATATATATTCTACTTTACAGTTATTATAAACAGAATTAATTTATTTTTGTTTAATTAACGAAAATAAAGGAAAAAAATAAATATTCAAACAATGCACAGGGCACGTATCTACAGTTGCTCGAGGTCTCGTTCAATAAAGCAAATTTTTGTGTTTTTTTTTTTTTTTTTCATATTTTTTATTATTGTATCTTGTTCTTTTTTTGTCTTCATTTTCATCTTTGTCAATTATTATTATTATCTTTATTCATTCTTCATAGTAACTAAGTAACAAATTATTTAGATAGAAATATTTTTTGTTCTGTTATGACCTCTGAAAATTTTGAACAGTTTTCTTTTTTTTACTTTTTTTTTCTCATCGCTCATTACAAAAAATTACTTCTCTTAAATATCCACACACAATTCTTTACAAATGCAGTAACACGTTTTAATAAATTGCAGGCATTCACGCTTCACCGCTCAATTAATACGGAAAGAGATTTAAAAATACCTGCTCAGTATCCAGAAATAAGATGAAGCATTTTTGTACTAAAGTGCAGCGATATAATATGATATAGTTTTTTTTTTTTTTCAATTTTTATTAATTTTTATTTCCTTTTCATTCAATGAAATTACCTACAGAAACTACTCAATGTACAAGAATGAATTTACACATGCACAAGGTTCAATCTTTTAATGATTGTACCAAGTGTTCATATCAAATGAGAACAAGTAAAAATGAATTCATATATTATTTAAATACGAAGAAAACATCCGCATTAATTAAAAAAAAAAAAACAAAAAACAAAATTCCACTCACATTGATTCATTTAAACATCAAAATAGTGATTAATCATATATGAAATATACGTCATTTATTTAATACCTGCAGAAGAAGTTTTTAAAACCCTCGAGTTAGTAAAGTAAAATAAAAAGTAATAATAAAGAATGAAATGCAGATAAACAGAAAATCTCGTATGGGTATTTTTTTTTATTATCTTTCGTGTCTTTTTTTTTTCCCCCTGTTTCCCATAACTAAAAGGACAAGTTAAACGTTTGTGAGAACGCTTATGATCACATGCGGCTATACTAGTCAAAGGCGCGAGCAAGGGAGAACGGTAGAGCGCAACTGTACAAGTTGTATATAAGAATAATTGTGTAGTCTGTGTTTGGCCCGAGAATTGCCATGTAAAGAGTGTGTGCCAATACAATAATATCTTAGTAATGATAGAAAGAAAGGGAGAGAGAGGGAGAGAGAGAGAGAATGGGGGAGAGGGAAACCATACATCTGTGCAGTGGAATTTACTCATCTCTCCATACGATACTATTTCGGTATTCCATCACTTTATCATCTTTTTTTTTTCCTTTTTCCCTTTCGTCTGTTTTCACTTTTTCCTTATCGTCTTCTTCTTCTTTTTTTTGTCCTTTCAATTTTCATTTTCTCGCATAATCGTATATTATATCTCGACCCCGAGCCTCACCAGCTGACTAGATTGCGTTTTTTTTTCCTAATGTTCATTAAAAGATTTAACTTCTCTTATTTTCATTGTTTTAAATCTAAATATGCCATTTATTTAGTGATTCAGACTACGGCTAGAATCGTTTTTATTTTCATTTTATTTTTCTTTGTTTCTTTATAACACGTAAAATTAAAACGATCATCTACTATTTTTTAATGAAGAACGAGCGCTAATAATAAATTCATCATCCATCCGCCTTACTATCGATTAAATTTAATATTAATATATATCAGTGAATTAAGAACATCATTACCTATATTGTGTCTCAATTATTAAGGTATTTTTTTATGTTTTTATTATTTCATACTTTTTTTTTCTTTTTCTTTTTGCTTCGCAATTATTTTTATGCTGAGCACTCTCGCACCAAATTAATCTGGACGCGTGAAGCCTGCTATACACGATCAAGCATCAATATTATTTACAACGTAATAATAAATTTTATCCAATATTGGATTGTACAAGGAGCTCCCCTCCCCTTGCATTGGTACCACATTCTATCATTCGGGCTACTACCATCCTCTCTCTGAAATTCCTTCCTTTTTTTTTTCTTTACTTATTTATTCTTTTTTCAGTTCATTGATAATTGGCGAATTTTTGCCGCTTTGGTCACGTAATCAGTGGTCATTAAAACCATGTGTATATATATATATATACATATATATATATATATATATATATATTTGTATGTATGTATGTATATATCAATCGCAATAGCCCGAAAACAATTATTAATTTACAAGTAATGTACGATGTAATACATTTAAACGAGCATATGATCGCTAAGACTACCTCTTCTTTCCCAGATGTTTCGTTACCAATTTTTTCTTCAATTTATGATCGACCTTCACCACCTTTTTTTTCGGCCGTTCTGGTGACCCATTGCAGCATACACAACCCTTTTTAACATGTCCACGTAAACTCGATCTTCTGGCACGACAATCCGGTTCAATAAGTGTCGTATGGCACGTTTCATCGTCCGAAGGTTCAGAAGTTTTGTCACTTGACACAACACTCGCATCATTTAATGTTTCACTTTTACCACGTTTGACAATAATACCACCCTTTGATTCAGCACGATTCAGCACAACACGCGCATTAACATGTAATTTATCCTTTTTCGTTAAATATGTGCAACGTTCCACGTTTGTCTTGACATTACCCATTTGCATACCGCTCTCATCCAATCCATTACTCATAATATTGTCGTCTGTTTGACTGCTCATTGATTCACTTATACTCGAATCCTCATCATCGCTGCTTGATCTTGTACGCTCCGACACTGGACTCTCCCACGACAAATATTCCGCACGAAGCGCTTTTGATGTACGTTTTTTATTGGCATATGTATATTTGTGCGTGGATAATAGAGGACCGGCTACTGGTGATAATGCCAATGGTATTGTCACATTTGTTGCATTAGTGCCAATCAATGATGAACTCTCATCGTCACCTGAACTTGCAATTGACGCAGTATTGACATTTGATCCGAGTGGCAATGATTCCGAATCCAAATCAATGTCTAATTTAATATTTGATGGAATGCTTGATACACTGCTTGGTGAACCCTCTTGTGAACCATTTCTCGATATTATTTTTGGATTATTCGTATCTTTTGACGAATCATTGTCCATCAATGGCAAATGTGGTGGTGATAATCGTGACATGTCTGAATTGCTATTTGACACATCGTCTTGACTTAAATTTTCTGGACTCAGTCTAATATGTTTTGGTGGATTCTCCAATGGATTTTCATCAGATTTTTCGCGTTTCGATCTTTTCACCGTCTCTTTAGCTGATCTTTGACGTTGCGTGACACTTTTCCTCCGTTCATTGGGTTTAATGTCGGCGACGGGACTTGTATCCCTACTGCCACTTGACGAATCCAGTGGCCGAAAATACGACGCGTTGTAGAGTTTCATACCGAGCGGTTGACTACATGACGCGTCTTGCGATAACTGATCAAATGACGGCGAATGATTTGTATCAAATAATAAATCCGCTTCGGGGAATAAATCACTTGTACTCGGCTCATCAACACCTAAATCTTCACATTCCTCCGATAAACTCTTTTGTAACCTCAATTCACGCTCCATTGCCGCACGATTTCTTTCAATACGCTGCTGTACCAATTCACGCTCCAATCTTGGATTATTCGTTTGATTTTTTATAATATGAGTTGTCTTGTTTGTTGCATACTGCTGAAATGGCTCAAGTGTATGATTCATAAAATACTTTTTTGTGTTTGTTTGATATATCTGACCGCTTGCCATTTCAATTCCTTGACCTTTGTTTATTATTTGTAATACAGTTTGGACATTTTCCGAATTTTCACCATCACGTGAATAAACTTTTAGTGGCTCAATACCCAATTGAGTGGCTGATGATGGTACATATCTCCATGGTGTGTCAGGTGATGAGCGCTTTTCCGGTTCCCATGCCTCTTGTAATCTCGCATTACCGCACAAAACACCATTGCCAACTTTACATGTTGAATCAATATCAGTTGATTGTCGCATTGTTGACTCTTGGCTGTCGGAACCGCTTGGATCACCAGTAACGAGAAACTGACTTGAATTATCCATATTTGACATGTGTTTTGTACTCACAATTGTCGTCACTGACGTTGACTCTGCAATGATAAAATTGACATAGATATTATAATTTCATATACCAACCAATATTAATAATCATAACTATCGTAATAATAAAAATAATAAAATTAAATCAAAAGTGAAGATAAAATGGATTTTACCTGCTTTCAAATTATTTGAAATTGAAGTAACGACACTTGGCGAGACAATGCAATTAGAAGTAATTAATGGCTTTAATGTTTTATCCGGTGATGATTCGTCAATTTTCCGTTTTACAGTTTTTGGTGAAAAAACTTTGTCGTCCGTTATTATTTCAGTTGAAACTTCACATGTGTCTTTGTGATGCGGCAATTGGGTCTGTTGTTGATGAGATTGCGATTGGTGCTGTTGATTATTATTATTAATCAACGAGACATCAGAAGGCGTAGCGAATGCAAGAGCTATTGTCGTGCCATGCAATGAAACCGATTTTTCAGGTGGCAATTGTTGTGATTTTTTTTCTGGCGATGTTGACGTCGCTGTTAATATAACACCATCGGTTTTCAAACTAGCGCCGCCGCCACTCGCAGCAGTTGTTAATTTTCCAATTGTCGTATTAAATAAGCGCGTGCTTTGAATAGCTAAATTGGCACTGCTTGTTATAACACCACACACTTGTTGATTATCGGTAATTTCACTGATATTTCGCTGAAGTAATCCAATTGATGGTGATTTATTGACTAAAATTGTATTTGATGTTGATTCATTGGTGGCTATTGTTGTTGCAGCGTCACTTTTACTCATTATATCACTTGTATTATCACTTTTATTGCTCTCGGTCGTGGATTCACTTGTAAATTGTGAACTCGTACTCGTTTGCGGTATTATAACTGATGTATTTTGAACGTTTTGCACGGCGTTTATTGTTTGCGTGGTGGTTAATGTTTGTAAACTCGGTAGTTTAACTTGTTTCACTTGAGCGGGCTGTGAAATAATTTTTCCTGCTTGATTTAGAAATGATTGTAGCACAAGGGCATTGGACACACCAGTACCGCCCGCACCTCTTACAGTTGCCGGAACAGTTGCAAGAAGTTTCGAACTACTCGACACAATTGTAAACTGTTGTGTGCCTTTAACGAGATTCATTGGCAAAATATAATTTGCACCGGGTACAAAAACCGCAGTACTGCCCATTTTGCCAGTGACAGACGCGAGCGCTTCGCTCACACTCACTGACCCGGTTGGCACAGCTTCCTGTACAATAACCGCTCTTGTTTGTCCACTTCCTGGCTCGGTGAAAATTAAATTTCGCCTCTTGACATTCATCTCTACACCGTCATTCGAATCATTTGTTAAATTTCGCGTTTCAATTATCGAATCAATTGCCGAAGTTGTCGTTGCATTTTCATCTTGCGTTGAAAAACCCGCGGGACTATCCTGAATATGTACAATACCACTTGATGAATCCTCACTGCCCATCGTTCTACCAAGATCATCAGTACTTGGACTTAATTCCGACGATTGTTGTCCAGACTGTTTTGATTTGCTTGAACCCGATTTTTTTCGCTTGGATGATTGACTAGGATTTGTCGGTGGATTTGAGCGTCTTCTTGGTGCAGGTTTGTTATTCAAATCTGGTGAATTTCTCAATTGTTCCGCGTACTCAGCTAAAATTGTATATATTCTCTGTGCCGTTTGTTCATCCTCCTGTGGTTTTTGTTGTGGTTTTGGTATTGGCGATGCCTTTGATGTATTCGTTGCGCTAGTTTTAACAGCCTTGGGTACAGACTTTTTTCCACTTTTTGGTGATGGTATCGGCGGTGTTTTTCCGGCCGAAGGTACTGACGCTGGTGCTGGTGTAACACACGGACTCGATGAACTTTGTGATGTGACACTAAGAGCGGGCGAAGCTGCTGGTTGACAATAGCTCGTCACAACCACCACAGGCGTTGAATTATTTATTTTTTGTGGGGTTGTTGGTGCACTTTGATTCACATATGCTAACGAAACCTTTTGTGAAAATACTTCTTGTTGAAATGTCGCGGTACTGCCATTACTCGGGAATTCCGTGGTCGTTGGCGATTGTGACGAAATTAATAATTGCTGAGCTAATGCTGAAACAGCCGTTTGCTGTTGCTGCTGCTGTTTGGCTTGGGTTTGTTGGGTTGTTGTTTGCGTTTGGACAGTTGTTGTAGCGGCATTCGATGACGATTGATGTTGCGGTTGAATTGTACTTCGCTCTTTTACTTGTTCCAAAACACTTTCAAATTCGCGCAATTGTTCAAGTGTCGTTGAACTAACTTGATTTGCAACTTCAATTGGTGAATTTAACAGTGCATCAGCTCTAACTGTAGCTGACGGCTGCTGACGTTGCGGTGCTGAGGGTGGTTGTTGTTGTTGTTGTTGTTGTTGCTGAATTCTTGGCGCAGTGAGAGCGGCCTGAATAACGCCCGCAATATTCTGCTGTCTTAATGGTGTGCCAGCGCGTATAATATTTAACTTAACTACAGGTGTTCTGGCACCAGGTATTGAATTTGTATGCGGAATGATGTTTAGTTGACTTGGATTTGTCGTTGAAATAGTAACGGGTATTTTGTGCGTATATATAACACCAGGCGATGAAGCATTTTGAACAAGTTGAGTAAGTGTTTGACTAGCATTTTGATTACTCACATTTGAATTAGCGCTTGAGCTCTGAACTATATTTAATATCTGTCTGCCACTGGTCAATTGCAGATTTGGAATGTTTGTTATAGATTGTACATTAAGCTCAGCTGTATTTTGTTGACTATTTGGCACTGATGTTTGCACGGCCTTCGATAAATTCGACGTTTTCTGGATACTCATTGGTTGCGCTACAGTTTCAGTTGTTGATGACGTTGCAACTGTAGTTGTACCAGTTGACAATGTGTATATTGTTCTGCCAAACGCCTGTTGAAATTTTGGTAGACCCGTATTTTGTCCCTGTCCCTGTCCCTGTTGTTGTTGTTGTTGCTGCTGCTGCTGCTGTTGTTGTTGTTGTTGTTGTTGTTGTGACATTTTGACTGGCGTTGTTCTCTCAAATGTATTACGATTAGTAGCAGTTGGTGATTCGGGAACTCGCTGAATATGCCGCGAAAATCCGACACTTCCATCATCCAAATTCTGCAACGTCAACATATTACCTTGTGTCGTTATAGCATTTGGATTTATTGACGCTAGCTGATAAGTTCCATCGGGTTTACGAACAATTTGCAATTGTTCAGTAGTAATAGGAACAGTGGTTGTAGTTGGTACTGTTGTTATCGCTGCTGTAGGCGACGGTGATTTATTTGGTGAATCATTTCGATTAATTCGCTGATTCGTTATTGCATGAGGACTATCAGGTTCAGTCGTTGAGGCATTGGTTGAGCTTGTTGGCGATGTGTCAGGCGGTTGATTTGCTTCTTCACCCATGTCATGCAACACCGATGATCTTGGCGGTGGTGTTTGTCCAGCTGGGCTCATACCAACACCACTGTCATGACCGCCAGATGATGGCGTTCCCGGCAATTGAATATTTCCGACAATACTCGAAGTTCGATTTCGCGGCGGTGTATTACCACTATTGACCGATCCAGAATTCGGACTTTGAGGAATGTTACGCGATATTTGTACAACATTAACGGTTGACTGAACTCGCGGTGGTACCATCATATCCAATGTATTTAAACCCGGAACTTTTTTTGCTAATATATCGGAATCTCTTACTGCTTTTGCCAAAATATCAAATTTATTTTTCACCAAATTCGATTTAATCGGCTTACGATTTCGTTGATTTTTATTTTTATCAGTTGGTGAATCACCTTTGCGTTTGTGATAAGAGCCAATTGAATTTTTGTGCGGCGCAAAAGGCAATGTTTTTTGAATATTCATTAATTCACTAGATAAATCGCCTGCGCTCAATGTTTGCTTTTTCGATTGCAATAATTTCCTATCAATTTCATCAGCCCGTGTTAAAACAATCTTTGGATTTAAATTGAGTGTACTGAGCATTGGCGCAAATTTCGCAACACTTTCCACATTATTATTCGTAACATTATCTTTATTTTTATTATTCAATATATTTTTTTGCATTAGTTGTGAAAGTGTAGGTGGTTTTTTTGCATTTTGCGGTCGAAACATTCGCAATGATTTCAATACCGCCGGATCACTACGTTTTTCTGATATAATTAATGGCGCCGCTGCTGTATACGCTGAGCCTTTAATCGTCTCACGTTTATTTTCATCCATGTCGGCTGAAAATAATGTGATTATATCATTACTACTGACATCTGAGCCACTGACATCTTCATTGGGACGTCGCATATTTTCATTAACAAGCATATGAAAATGTGATACGGTTTCAACTGTCAATTTCGATTTGCCACGTTTTTTCGAAATTTCTTTATTGCACGATGATTTATTCAATTTACTCTCTTGTCTACAACCATCACTGCCCAAACTATCTGTTTGACTGTCTTGAGTATTGGTGTCCTCTGTATCTGATACTGAACTGGAATTATTATTACGAAAGTGCTTTGGTTTAACTTCATCGCTGTCATAATCGCTTTCAGACGATTCTAACCTGTGAATTTTTCGTTGTCTCGCTGTTCGACGAATTCGCAAAACACTACCACTGTCTGAGTCAGTGCTGTCATCCAAACTACGTCTCGTTGATGATCTCTTGTACGTTCCAGCTGGTTGAAAACTTTCATATTGATCTGAACTATCGGATGGCACATCAACCCACTGCTCATAGCCCTTTTCAATCCCAAAGAAAACATCTTTTGTGTCATCTTCAGACGGCCAATCTTTGAATTGTGAATAGTCAATATTGAGATATTTCAATTCCTTGTTTGTATTGCGCATCTCTTCGGCATTCTCCAAATACCTTTCACACAGGGCATTTAACTCCTTCCAATCCAGCACCCAACTCAACATATGATAACGTGGACTACTGAGTACAACAGCTAAATCGTCACATAATTGCGGTGATAAACCGAGTTCCTCAGCGTCCAACACCTGATTTGGCACAGATTTCTCATCATAGTTTGCTGAACACGTTACCGCATCGCCTTTTATTAGAATAAGTGCATCCAAACTCCTTTCAACGTTTGATGGCGTTGTCGATACAACTGTTTTTTTGTCGGTGTTTACTGTTTCACTATTGGTGAATTCACCGCAATTGAAACACAGCTCGCTGAGTATTCCATCACCGTTACCGCTATTTGCTTCACTTTTCGGATGAAGCGGACACAATTTTTCTGTTACACTTGACGTATCACTTTTTCTTGGCTGTGTCAATAAACTCTTCAACAATTTATTAGCACATTCAAATTTTGTTATTGCTGGCAATGAAGCTAATGTTGATGTGGTTGTTGTTGTGGTAGTGGTTGCTGTTGTTGTACATGCTGTTGTTTCACACACATTATTATTGTAAATTATTCCAGTTGATTGTTGTTGCACAGTCGTTGGTATGTGGCTAATATCACATTGAGAATTATCAAACTGGTTCGTTGACGTTGTTGACGTTAATGCTGTGGTAGACGAAGTTATCGGCGGCGTTGTTAGCCTGTGATTTTCCGTTGTGGCAGCAATCTCAGTATCACCATCTTCCTGCTTTATTTTACCGCACGCCACTGCCATTTCACATATTCGATCGTAACAGTTGCGCGTTGGATGTAATGAGAATGCTGTTAAAACGCATTCTCTTGCGATTCCAATATTGCTATCGACAACATCAGCCAATTTCAAAAATTGTGTACTCAAACGCGCCACAGTTTCACGTACATTTTCCTTTTCTGATTTGGCCTTTTGTGTTTCCAATTCATTCATATCAGTCGTTAGTGCTCGAATATATAGTTCAATCGCCAATGGCTTTATACTCTCTCCAAACTAAAAATCATTTATTCAATCGGTAAATTAAAATTTTTATCATTGTCCTCTATTACGCTATATTATATAGAATTTACTTACATATTTTAGGAGCACTGCACAGAAAATATAAATATGTTGGGCGCTCTCAGCAGGCTCTATTAATTTTCTAATCATTCCAGGCAATGTTGGATCGTCATGTTTCAATTTAGCGTATAATGACGCCCACAAAGTGAGAATTTTTTCTAATACATTAGCGCCAGTTTCAGGGACGGGTCGGACCATGCCCGCTGTAACCAGATACTGGGCCACTAATTCAGCGGCTTTTATCGAATTTCGCCAAACACGCGCAGTACCGTATCTCGTGGGTTTTTCACCGCTTAATCTTTGGACTAATTCTAGTCCATCATTCAGGTCCATTAATTTTAACTGTACGTAAATAAAAATATAAACGCGGTTACATATCATTAATTATATAAATATATTAGGAAATTATTATTATTTTTTTTTTCATTTTTAATATCTTTTCAAGTGTCAAAAATAAATTTAATTACAATAAATAAGAAAACTCACTTGAGCGAATATATCTTGCGTGCGTTTTAGTTTGTATAAGAGGACAATATAAACGTCAATCATAAAATTAATATGTTGAAGATCCGATATAGAGCGCAGCTGATCGCTTCGTCTCAACGAACGTATACATGCTGCAGCAAGATTAACTGCGATATCCTCGCAACGATCCTCACAAAGTATTTTTAACCTCATCGTCAGCAATTCACCCTGTTCCGAGCAGCAAAATTCTGAAAGAAAATATTTTTACGTCAGTACAAATTGTGCAGTGTAAGAGAATAATTTCTATTAACAAGTAGATATAATACACACCCTCCTCATGTTCAGAATCTGGTTGTCCGTTAAGTATGCGGTCGAGCGCAGGATGAGCCCATGGATTGTGTACGAGTGATATCAGCGATGTACATTTCGGTGTGGCCGGGTGGTGCCCCAGGTGACTCGCACACCTCTGTAATGTTACGCTGAGGTGCGTCTTTGTAGCAGGTGACAATTTTGGCCACTCGCCGCGCAATACTAATTTCAGCGTGTGCCTAAATAATAAATAAATTTAATAGTCGAAATAATAGAAAAAAACAGAAAAAAAAAAACAACGAAACAGTCAGTTGAAAATTTTACAATGTAGAGATAAAAGACATAGTCTAACATATAAAAAAACTGTAATAATGTTACGTAAGGAAATTTTTCTTTTACACACACGAGACGCACCACTCAACGAGGCAAGAAAAAAAATTTATTGTAGGTGTGAAAGAGAAACGGTAATAAAAAAAAAACTTGGATTTATATACTGCTCTCTATTTCAGCCACGAGTTACTGCGCGCGTACTACGCGGCGCTTGAACGGAACGATGAATACGATTTTCTTTGCATAATGTAATTGAATCTACAAAATTTAGCATATCAAATGAAACGATTATGCGTCCGTTGGTTCTTTCCCCAACAATATTTTTTATTGTTGCCACATTTTTTCAATGAATTTCGATTTATATTTTTGTTTTGTTTTTTTTTTTATCCTTTCTTTTTTTGTTCCAAGAGTATATTTATTTAATTATTTCTTTTTATTTTTCACTGACTATTACTTTATTTCTGCACCTTTGCTTTTGTAAAATCATTATATTTCGTGTTTGCTCACCTGTGAACCCATTCTATGAGAGACTGGGTGGCCTCAGGGGTTGCCGCAGGAATAAAATTGGTGACATGCTCCCAGGCAGACAGAAGTGCATTCACCTTGTCGCCGTACTTCTTCTTGCTGTCACTCAATGTCGCATCAAGCCCCTGCAATCAATGTTTAATTACTCAATATTGAATATTAAAAATTATTTAATAAAACCAAAAATAAATAACAAAAATACTGTATATATAATTTATTCATATATTCATGTTAATTATTTATTTCTACACCTGGAGGAAGTGAATATTTAGTAATTATATACATGATGGCCGGCGTGCGTATGGCGAACATCTGGAAATACACACAGCGTTGCATTTATTGAAGAAAAGAAAACCACTTTACTGATTAAAAATCCACGACTTTTAGTTTTACACACGGCAATGACGTGAAAATATACTTAGGATATTGAATTGTGAAATTAAATAAGCGATAATATTCATGAATTGTTCGATAATTGAATTTTATAATTAAATGTAAATAGTGTAAATAGGAAACAGCAATTTTATTTATTTTTCATTGAGCAAAAAATAAATCTATAAACCTATTTATCAATATCATCTCGCTTCTTTCTCTTTCTCTCCCTCCCTCGCATTCTTTCTCTTTTCCAACCATTCTCATTCCCCCCCTTCTGCGTTCAATCTGTTAGGAAATATAACAAATCTTTGATTACCCCTTTTCCAATACAATATTGGATACTAGGCGTTGCCAACCTACCTAAAAAAAAAATAAGTTCCCTTTTCACTTTTCATTTTTCTACGTCTATTTTTTTTTTTTTTTTTTTAGGTATACGTATAGATAATGTTTCCGTTCGAGAGATTCGAACCGAAATTAATGACAATATAAGATAATCTCGTGCTATTTGTATATTTTAATTGAGCTGGCGTTATTAATATCGAAATATGTCAAATCAAACGAGCTACAACTATATAGATAGGTAGACAGTATGCTGTTATACTGATGACTACGTGGGCTGTGTTGCCTATTGCAATCAACGTTCGATGCCATGTCGCTCTGTCTACAATAATAATATTCAACGGCAACCGCGGAATTTCCTAAGCTAAAATATAATGGCATTAAGGACCGAGATATTACAAATAGCATTATAGTTATGATGAAACGATGCTAATTGAAACAATAAGAGACAACGAAAAATAATGGAATAAACAGAGAAGAAGAGAAGATAATCATTTATTGTTAAATGAAACGTCGGCACAAAATAGTATTTGTATTTTAAATATTGCACTATACTATAATCGAATCACCATCTGTTTTCAATTCATTTGATAATAAAATTCAACGAAATATAATATTCGAATTACCTTCATTTATTTGTTTTACATATTATACATACTGTAGACTACAGTGAGTTGAAAGTATTAGTCAGACGGGTTATGTATATATTTATTTTCACGATGGAGCCAAGCGGCATTGAAATAAAAAATAAAAAGGGGGCAAATAAATAAATAAAATAGTTGTGAATGACATTGAATGCTCTATATGTATATGTATAATACCCATAAATGCTTCTTATTTTTCCATAAATCTGACTCAACCAATATCTCACATACACACATCCACATATTAAATGTATATGTGCAGGATATATAGTCGGTCGGTGCTTTGGGTTATTCCTGTATAACCAAATGGTATTTGGTCCATGAATTCTCAACAAATTTGCAGATACGCGCGAGAGGGATTTGCGGTGAGAATATATGTCCCACTCTAATACCATGAAACATCACAAGATAGTCCACTCAACAACTTTTCATAAATAATAATGCAATATATAAAATCATAAATGAACATATTGAAATGTAAATAAACACAGGTGAATATGAAGTTGCAATAAAATAAATATATATTTATACATTTAAAATAATTATGATTGCATGATGGCACAATAATGGAAAGATATAATTTATTCGGTGTGATCTTGACCGAGAGATAGGTATACGAAGGTATATTGCACATTAGAAAGCGTTGAGATAGCCATTGTTGGAATAGCATCCTATGAATATAACCGAGTACCACTTCACTAATCGATAATCAATATGACATAACAAAAACCATAATAGTCAAAATTTATTGGTTGGCCTCATCTCTCCCTTTATAAATGTATACATATATTCATCGAGGAATTGTCATTGTAAAATAATGGAAACTATATTGAAGTTTCAACAACAGTAGCAACAACCAACTAGCTCTAAATACGTATACCCAACGAATTATGTGTACTGAAACTATGTGCCGGAAGTGATGTTTACTGTTTCTACTACACCTACTGTAGTATGAACAAACAGAAGCAACTGGCAACGATCAAGTTCCTAGCTGTGTCTCACATGCTTGACAAGTTTTCAGAATGTGGATTTGATATGTTCGAGTTGCTTCGCTGCAATTGTAGTTGTTGCCATTTAAACATTGTATTCAACAGCTGTGAATAATATATACAACGAGAAAAAGGAAATGAAGCAGTGATTTCTTTAGTTCTTTTTACATTTTATCGTGTGGTGATGAGTATTTTGTTTTTTTTTTACTTCGATAGGGAGGAATTAATTTTAAGGATTGAATATTGATTGATTAGAGAGGTGTGGAAATAAAAAAAAATACAAGAAATATAGAAATTTAACAAACATAAGTGAACAAAAACAAAAACGTGGTGGAAAAAACAAAAAAAAAAAGAGTGAAAACAAAAATAAACAAATGCCTACCGCGATAAATGGGACCATTATTACGATGATTGTTTTGTGTACGTTGTAGTACTTTTCTTGCGGTGAAAACGTTGCGTTGTTATTTTACCACGATAATCCATCGTACGTGCCCTCCGATCCTTTAGAGAGCTTACGCTAAAAAAAACATACTTATGTAACCAGAAGAAAAAAAAAAAAGAAATGAAAACAAGAGAAAATTTTTTAATTTGTCGTTTTATCAACAAACGCGGAGGAAAAAAACATATTGAATAAAATTTTGCAAAATGATTTTGTAATGAAAGAGCAAAAAGAACATGAAGAAGAAGAAGGAGGAGGAAGAAGAACATTTGTGTTCGAGATAAGTTTGGCTTCTTGCCCAACCATTTCTCCATTCCACGTCTTACTCTTTTTTCACTCTCTCTCCTCCCGTTCGTTTTACTCAATATAATGATGTGAATCCTTGAATTCGATTGATTGAAGGAAGAGGGATTGGTCACGAGAGAGAAAGAGAGAGTCTCAACGATTTCCGATATTCATTAATATTATGGGAAACCGTTTCACAAAATATCATTTCATACATGTTGGAACTAAAAAAAAAAAAAGAATAAAAAGAAAAACGACCGTTGCAAAGAATTCGAAATTAGAATAAAATCTCAAAATAACATATGATAAAAACAACAATTGTGTTTTGGATTGTGTAAAATGAATGAATGACTGAAAGATAACACGGAAATTAACCAATTTTATACAAAAACAAAATAAAAAAAAATTGAAGCGAAAATCCAAGGCAAACAAAATTTATTCTTCATCATTTTTTTTTTCTCTCGCGTTTGAAATCCGACTTGATCGTTAAATGTTGAACTAACTCCTTGTACAGCAAATAGAAGTGAATAAAGAGCGAGTGAATGAAAGACAAAATTGAGAAAAGATAGAAAGAGAGCAAACGGGTAGGAGGTGAGTGATAGAAACAAACAACGATGTCGATGTTGTTGTCATCATCATCCTCATTCTCGCCTCTGTCTTCGTCTTCGTTTCTGTCGTCGTTGTCGTCATTCGCCAATGGATGGGACCACACAATACCGAACTTTTATTCGCAACTTTTCTCATTCGTGAAAGTTTCCAAGGTGCGATAAATGGTTCTCATCGGCTGTGCTGTGAGACTTGGCCGTTGGAACAACGATGGCACATGTATACATATATATATATATATACAAAGCCATTCGCCAACTCAATTTTGATCCCAACTATAATCGACCTACTCAACTGAATCAACTTTTTTTCTTTCCACTTTTACTACATATTATTCATCAATTTATTAAATTAATCTATTCCATTTATATTTTTTCACAAATTATTTATTATTTCATTTATTATTTGATGCCAACTCATTATCTGAAATAGATATTGGCAATTTGAATAGCCAGATGAATTGATGCAAATGTACTTGTTCTTACCGCACACGATTTTTGGATGTGCGAAGACATTCAGAGTGGTAACGTACGCAGGATTGGTTTATCCACGGCAACGGCTGATTTTCAAAAGGCGACCACTGGGTCAGGGACGTTAATTTGAAATTGTTGCGCCCGTGACACGGCCCCAGCGGCAGCCCCGACACCGTAAATACAGTGTTGGGTAAAATGATTGCAGCAGGACCCGCCGTGTCTCGTCGCCGCGAGCACCGTCCACGAGCAGCAAGGGCAGGACTCGTGGCGGACATCAGCAACTACGCTCTAATGTCAGCGCCTACGATGTCCCTCCTACCCGTCCGAGAACTAGATTTCGCCAGTTCTTCTGCACAAATCAATCTCTCGTGTGTAAATATCTTTTCGTCCTTCTTCTCCTTCACTTTGCTCACTTCAGTATCAATTTTTCAGGATAAATTTGAACCCACCACCGCCGCGTATGACGACTGGATAAATCTCTGCAATGAAAGGAAAAAAAAAATTAGGACACAATTAATTTTGATGTAAATAGATGGCAGAAGGAAAAAAAGTAAGTTTCCAATACTTTTTTTCCTTTATTATCATTATTATTTGTCAATAAATATTGTTCACGATTAAAGTTTATTATTGAAAGAAATATTATAAATAATAGAAGAGACAGTTCGAAGAAGTGCAAGACAGTGAAACACCGTTTGTAAGTCTTCATTTTTTATTTGCGTTTTTTTTCTCGATCGGGTCCCCTTTTTTTTCCCCTCTGCCTCTTTCTCGTTTTGTCGCCTTCTGGGCAACCATTCCTCCTTTTGCTCATTGAAGTTGATATAAAATGGCGAAGGGACGTCTCTCAATCCTCTCTTCGCAATTTCGCAACGAGCCTGAGAATAAAAGTCTCCCTTACTACAACTTTGCCCATGCTTTTTTTTTTCATTTACTTCCATCGACTTGCAACATACACACAGGCGAACACATATATATATGTGTATATTTACTTCCGCCTTCAATATTGCAAAACTCTAATTGACTGAACCATTTGAAAATTTTTTAGATGTAACTTTCAACATCATATTATACAGAATAAACTTTTATAATTTTTAATAACTTTTATGTCCCATTCACTTCTATTCATAATATTTTTTATATATAATACTTTTTTTTTTTTCACTATATGCCAACAGAAATAATGAGCAAAGTCGGATAATTGCACTGGCAAAAATGTTATCACACAATTGGCGTAGGTAATGTGAGCATTAAAAAAAAAAACACAAAAAAGAAAAAGAAAGAAAAAAAAAAAAGAAAATTAAAAATATAATTATTAAAAAATTTCGTTCATTAATTTGCGGTGGCGGAAAATGAAGTGGGCGTGAAAATTCTGCATAGGTCGAGCAAGGGACGGATCAACAGGGAGAGAGGAAAAAAAAGTAAAAGCGGTAGTGTATGTGTAAAATATATATTCCTCTTTTTTTTTTTTTTACGATCGAATTGTGTACGATATTTTGTGATAATTTATATTCGTCGAATATGCATTTGGCTCGCGCCGTCTTTTGCCTTTCATTCACCATTTACTTCTGGCTGCAGGCACGAGGGATTGCGCTAATTGGTCTTTCATACGTGCAAACATTCAAAACTTTACAATAAAAACTGTGTATATATATATATATATATATATATATACATGCAGTATACCTATATAAGCTCGATCGTATTAACAAAATTTTCTGACACACGTGATAGGAAATCGTATGTGGGCATACATGCGAAACTCTACCTCTCGCAATCTCTCCTAAATAAATAAATATTTATATATATATATATATATATATATATATGTTGGATGCTTGTATGATTTCTCATGCTTCTACGCGCAATACTATTGCTCGGAAAAATCTCTTCAAGCGCAATAATGTTAATAGAACAACACATGAATATTTTAATAAATTTTCAATGTGCGCCGAGATTAAAAAAAAAAAGCAACGATAACAAAATGCAAATGCAAAATAAAATTGAAAATTAATTTGTAGTTGTGGCAGTGTTCTTTTACGGGATTTTGCGCTCCTCTCTCTATATATATATATATATATATATATATATATATATATATATATATATACACATGTGTGTATATGTATAGAATATATGTGAAGAAAAGAGAGAGAATGAAGGGATATAAGTGAGAGAAGCCGCGTGTGAAGGCCGCGCGTCGTCTTGTGGCGGGCGTTTCCCCATCGGGAGGTAAAATAATTTTTTTTTTCGTTCCTTTTTTTTAAGTAAAAGTTTTTGCGATGGTTTGCAAGAGAATATTTCCCTCACTCTCATTAGTTTCTCTTCTAACTTTTCGGCGGAAAAATAATTGCCATTCACTTTTTCGTGAAAGTAAAATGGCCACTCGAAAGGGCGTTCGTTACATATTTCTTCCCTTATTATTTTTTCTTCATATTATTTCTTGTTTCTCTTTTATCCTTCGTCTACAACTATTACTAGTACTACTACTACTACTACTACTACTACTAGTACTTCTCATTCTTTTTCTTCTCAAGAATCCAGTGCGCGCATATTCTACCCAAGCATAAATGGAGTTGGTTTCGAAGTAAAATACAAGTCAGGCGTTTTCTCCAATAATTGAACGTCACATTTGCATTGCAAACACTTTTTTAACTTCTTTTTCTTTCCCCTCCTTTTCCTCTATTTTTTTTTTACACTTTCAAGAATACACAAAGCATCATATATATATAGATATACATAAGAAACGTCTTGTCAATTTAAATTGTATTGATTAAAAAAATTTATACATACATGTATAATTTGTATATTCTATTTGTGTATAAAAACAAATTAATGATGAAACAGACTTTTTTTTTCGCTTTATTTTTGATTCGCCCTGTTGACCTCTTCCAATGACGCAAGATATGTTAATAAAACACAAAGGACAATTTATTTCAGGCATGATTCTTCATCATTAATTGATACTGCATATACGACGCATTAAAAATGTTTCATTTTTCATTTTTTTTTTTTTTTGAATTTGTACCCAATGCTACCCTCTCACTCATTGTGAAACAATGTGGGCAATGCGCACGTTATATTTACTGATTGCGTAGGGAAAAGAACGGCACACCCTTATATACGTAGGGAGTGCCCAAAATACGCATTCATATGTTACATAGACATATATACATATATAAAGCAAATCAAAGCTAAGTATTTTTGCGCAACATATAACACTGTGCATATTTTCCCTTCCATTTTTTATTTTTTCCCCGTTCTTATTTTTTTACGCACTGGCACTAAGCGGTTACAATTGTCAACGTCTATTTACAAATTTTATTTAACACTACACACACACACACACATACACTATCTCAATGTATTTATTTGTTCTTTATTTCTTTCCTTTATTTTTCATTCTGTTTCAATTATTGTTTATTCCAGCGATTCGGTTCAGTTCATTTAAACGCTAGTGTCGTCTGTCCACTTCCTTCGATAAGTTTAACGGGCATATCAAAATGTACCGGTAGACCAGATGAAATTGCTGCAATTTGGATAACGCTTGATAATTGCCAATTACCATTCACCATGGTACATATGCATCTGTATAAATATATATATATATATTCACCAACTATTATCCACACACATTGATATGTATTGCGTTTTACGATGGACCACCCGTTTTATATTATCATTCAGCGCATCAGAAAATTCTCAACATGCCATTATAGTAATGTGGTTATTCAATTATTGCGAGGACAAAACAAAAAAAGAAAAGAAAAATACTTGAAAGTGATGTTCAAATTTGCTTTTGAATTAATTGCACATTTTCATTTTTTATTATTAATTCTTTAATATTTTTAATTGACTGTGCTATTTCACATTTTTTCCATCACGTCATTCACCTGTTTATTATATATATATATATATATATATATTCATTTAAATCATGCCCTTTAACATTCGACCCTTATTTTATTGTATACCTATATCTATATAGTTGTGTGAGACTCGGTGCGGATATCCGCCCTTCTTTTTTTCCACGTCGTGTCACCCGCCGACGTCACATGTATATACGAAGGGTAAAGAATAGAAAGGAGAGAAATCGAGAGAGAAAACAAAATAGAAATAAAAAAAAAAAGGAGGAGAAAAAGAGAAAGCTCGCATGCGTGGAGTCTGCCACGAGGGCACTTGATCATATAACTGCCGCTCAATGAAAGCAGAAAAATATGCAGAGAATGGAAATATGAAGGAAGAAAATAAAAACAAAAAGAAAAAAAAAACACAATTGAAACAGAAAATAGTTAAAAAATATAACATCACTCAATTTCAATTGATAAACAGAGGTAATTTTTTGTTTCAATTATGAAGTTATACTTTATTACTTCAAGTTTTTGATGAATAATATATATATATATATTCGGTGGAGTTGGAAATAAGTATATCGTTATTTTAGAAGCGAAGATTAATTAAAATGACGATGAAGGAACGAAAAAAAATAAAAAAGGTTATGACCCAATTGTTGGACATGTATATCCACAAAGAACAGTGGTATATAAAAAGGCAAGTGTATGCGTCAGATGACACGTGCAAATTATATGCGTCCTAGTGAGATTGAAGTTTCCCCATATCCGTAGACGTTAAACCATGCGAGAAGGAACCCCTAAAATATACATGTATATATATATATGTATACACACACATTGTGACTTTGGTTCGTGTCGCGTGTCGTATATCGAGGGTCACAGCTTGTTAAAGAGCCTCGAGTATGAGTTTCATATCACAAGATGTGTTTGAAATAATTTTTTTTTTCCTATTTAATTTTATCTTGTTCAAACTGTGCATTTTTTCTATACCATGGCTTTTACATAAACGTAATTTTATCAATTAATTGAAATTACTGTGAGATAAAATAAAAAGGAAGAATCACTCTATCTCTCTAAATTTATTTTTTTTTTTGATTCGTTGGCACTGTTGATGGCACTTGGAAGTTGCTGGCAGAGGCGAATAAGCACTTGCCAAGAGCCCACAAATGTGGCGTACAGATATAAGGGCGCGCGCACAAGTTGCCCGGGTAACGCGAGAGAAATTCGCTTTTCGCTTCGGGACTTCGAACTTATCGTCCGTCCAACTTTGTTCTCCATATATATAACTCTATACCTATATCTATCCGTATCAAACTTCTTCTCCCAAAGTATTCCAGTGAACGGCGTGCGATTAACCCTGAACTGCAACCCACCCAAGTACCTTCTTCAATGTGAGAAAATTCATAAATGTAATTATTAATATGTTTTCTGTCGGCATATCATTCTAAAAGTTCTATTAAATAACTGACAAATATTTATGTTAGTTGGCATCAGATAAATTTCATCTAAAACTGACGGTATAAAAACAAACCCTTCCCCTCCACGAAATTATTCATCACAAAGTTATTTAAATTTAAAGTATAAAAAGAAAAAAATAATAATAATAAACCGTTTGATATTTTTGCTTTTTTTTTTCCTGTTCCAATTTGGAATGCATGAAACGTTTCTTGAATTTTTCGTAGCGGCGAAATTCCCATTAACACACGCCCCTTCATTTTTTTTTTCTCCCTTTTACCGCTCATATATATCTATACACACGTCTGTTTGTCTCATTTCTATAGATCCTTTACGCTTGTGCTGTGTTGCCGTTGCTGCTCTCTAGTTTCCGCTTCGCTCCATTTACCAAGTACATATATTTTTGTAATATGTACATACATACATTTATGTGTGCGTACGTGTACTGTCACATACTGCCGACGTCGTGTCGTCGTCGCAATAGCAATGGCATCTCTTCGTTTTACTCTTGGTCTTATTTCATGCCACAATCGTGTTGAGAAGTAAGTGAACAGTTTCGATGGTGTATAGCTTACACAAGTTGCCTCGACATCTTCGCGAAAACAACTCTACTAAAGTATAAAACCCAATGATTTATATATATTTATATATTTATATATGTAGTGAGTTGATGAATGCACAGTAGTGCCTTTGTGAAAACTCTTTTATATTTCTATTTTTATATTTGCACGTATATTTATATATATTCATCTCGATATATTATTTCGTTTTGTTATATTAACTACCAACAAACCGTAAAAATGAAATATGAAACAAAATGAGAAAAAAAAAAAAAATGAATAAATATCAGTAAATGAAATAATAATGATCGTGCTCGGGATTTTCCAATAATCCGCATGGGAACTTTGCAATACATACACGTTGTTGAAATATTCAAAATTATCGAATATCGACGGAGAATTTGAGTAGGTATACGCACACCCATACATCCACGTATTTATAAATATATATATATATATATATATATGTAGGAAGAGAGAGATGGAGAATGTTTGTAGTATTGTATTAAAAATTACTCAATGGCTATAAAATAGGATGCCGTAAATAATTATTTGATGCGATGAGAACGTGAGTGAACAACGCAGCCGAAAAAAAAAAAAAAGAGAGATACCAATAAAAGACCAAATAGAATAAAAAAATAAAAGCAAAGCAAAAAAAGAAAAAAAAAAAGACGGATAGTATAATCAAATTCCAATCGGTTAAAATTTTTACAGCAGTGATAGATAGTGCAAAAAATAAAGTATACATTTTTCTTTGTTGTCATTTTAGAATACACACCATATGAAATGAATGCAGTGACATGAATATGACATATAGATACACGACATACAAATGAAATTGAATATATACGAATATAATCACACACACATATCTCCCTTTTTTTCTGTTTAAATATACCTACATACAATATACATGTGGATTTTTTTGTTTGTTTGTTTGTTTGTATATGTAATATGTAAATGTGAAGAAGAAAACGAAGAAGGAGAAATATGTGACATCTATTCCCTTTAAACTGTGAATGCATTGCACGTGAAGGCCCGAGGCTACCGCAGTTGAATATCACGCGCGTGGAGAGCGATTTCATCAGGAACTTTAAAAGACAATGGACAGCGTCGCGGGCGGCGGTCAGGATGAATATCGCGCGTTCCAAAGAGGGGGCGAAAAATAAACTGACACAAGGGGAGAAAAATAGCGCAAGGCTATATCACCACGAATAAAGCAGAGTGTATATTGTTTGTCTTTACAAATCTCTCTTCTATATATATATTCGCTTCAGTGCATATTTCGTATTCAAGTGTGAAACGAAAAAAATTTTTTTTTTTTTAAATAATAATAACAATAATAATAATGTAATATATATTGTTGGTTTATTACATTAGTTCATAACGACATATCTAATACGTAATATGTTTGGGACTCTTTCAACAACTATATTTGCTACTTCTCTTCATATATATTTATATATATGTCGACTGTCGTAAATTCCCAATAGAAATCATGAGGTCTCGAATAGTAGCACAAATAATGACAAATAATAAAAACCCACACTCTCACACGCGCATATATATATATATATTAATAGCACTGATGCCAAGCGTAGTTCCGTTCTGTCCTGAATTGTAAACAATTTCTATTCTATTCTATTTTGATCACTCTATCGAAATATTATTCGTCCGTTATAGTTAAAAATTACAACAAGACACATACGATACATGTACATATATATATATATATATATATATATATATAAATATCAGCGGCTATAAAATGGAAAAACTGACATTTAATTTAAAGGCGTACTTTCCTATCTACTTGTCCGTTTTGCAGCGATACGAGGGGTGATACATATGAAAATGGCATATAGTGGGACAGAGAGCGAGAGAGATGGAGATAGAGAGAAAGAAAAAAAAAAAAAAGATTTACCCTCCAAAACACGTGAACATGTCCCCTTTAAGCCAAGCGGGCGGGTGTGCGCGCGCGAACACCAAGGTGGGATTATAATAAAGCCCAACAGTATAGAATCCAATACTTTACGCGCGCACGGACGACATAACATAGTGGTATATATGTGTATATATAGTAACGTTGTAGTAAACACATATAGTCGTTATATAGTGTAACGTGAAGAGCATGCGAAGCTAACACATTTCAAAATAAGCAAGAGAAAAGAGACATGGGTATAGTACAGTGTAGTATAATATTCTGCTGAGCGCATTGAGAAAAGCGAACGGAACAAACGACGAGAGAACCACCGCAAAAGCCTCGACGTTCTCGCTTCAGCACGATTGCGGTATTGCGCCAGGCTGACGTTGGCACAATCCCTAAGCCCTAGAAATTTACCATCATATTTCCACCCTTTGCTTTCGTCTGCTTCTTCGTATTCTGATACACTTTCGTTGTATCCTATCCTCATTACAGATATGCGGAATAATATTCGACACACAATAATTCCACCTGCACCCAACGGTAGAAACGAAGAAAACAACAAGCAACCGAATAAAAGATAAATGAAATAATCATATAAATGCGGAGAAAGACATAAGGTATAGTAGAACAATAGAACAAAAGCAAAAAATAAATAAATAATAATAATAATAATGATAAACCGAATGAAGCAAAACTGAATATGAACCAAAAAAGAGAGCGGGAGAATAAGATAAAAAAAAAGTGCATTCACATTAATTCACAGTGAAAGCCAAACAGGATGAATTAAAAATCATTGAGGGTCGGTGAGGGTCACGTTAGGCCGCGTGAGTGGGAGAGTTAAGAGTAAAAGTAAATCGTAGAATCGTGGAGCCGTAAATCACGCAAACTCCACAGCACACAATTTCTCCTACCACCAAACGCCTGTATATATATATATATATATGTGTGTGTGTGTGTGTTGGCTATACCATCTCACTATGCCTTTCTCTCTCTATCTATCGCCGCTTTCCTTCACTTCGTTCCATGTATTGTCTATACTTCGTCTTCCTGAAAGTCCCTGACGCGCTGTCTCTTTACTTCTTACGCGCGCAAGTGAGCCACCCTATATATACGCGTGCTGTTTCCCCAGGGTCAACCTCGTCTTTCCCCCTCGCTTCACCGCTCGCAACCCACCCTTTTTCCACAGCCCCTCTTCCACTCTCAATCCCTAAAACTTCGCTCGTGCGCTTATACCCAACAACCATCTCTATAGCACATTTCAACCCACCATAGGGCTCCCCCTTTTTCCCTCTTTCACTTCTATTCCAACTGTATCTCCATCGCCAACCAACTACCACTGATGCACCTCGTCTACCAACACTCTTTCAACAAATGCTATATAACCTCTCCCTTGTCCAGCTGAAAACACATGGCGTCATTGGCCGCGCAACAAAAAAAAAAAAAAAAAAAACATATGCACTTATAGGCACGAGTGAATGACGTTGTCTTGTACACCCATTTTATACACTGACGGGATTCACAGTCGAAATGGAATATATATAATAATAATAATAAATATGATCGGACGGCAGTTATAAAATGGTGAGGAGAACGAATTAATTGTAAAGGAGGGCGAGAGACATGGATGGAGCGGGCGAAAAAGTGAGAGGGGTGGAATTGTCCCCGTGGGAAAAGACGAAGAAAAATGTCTGTAGTTGAGGATACCTCGAGGGACCTGTAATTTCCCTTGAAAATGAATTTAATAAAATTTCGCTGGCCTTTTCGTTTTATTAAATTTTTTTTATTTGTTTTATATTTTCGCATTTTCTTTTTGTTTGTTTTAATGTTTCGTTTGTTTACACAAAATTAATGCACACATTGTTCATTCATAAATAATGACAATGACGTAATTTTGAATACCTATTTTGCAATTTCTTTATACAGTTTTTAACTTTGTTTTGTAATGTCTTATAAATATACGTGTAAATGGCAAAGGGAAGAGAAGCAGAGAGAGAGAGAGAGAGAGAGAGAGCGCGAAACAGAAGAGAGGGGGGGGGGAATTCTTGAAGTCTTGAGATACAGCAGAGTGCAATGAAAAGCATGGCGGCAAGCGAGCGCATTCACAGTGAATAGCATTCTTTATTTTATTAGTCGGACAATACGTGCATTCATCTTGGCATCAGGCAGCAGCAAAAGAAAATGGTTAATATATATATATATATGTACATAAGAACAAAGCGAAAAATATATCCATTCGTCCATCTCTATCGTTCAATTTCAACCCATTCATCTTCAATTTTCATTTACCCCATCAATATCAAAAGCAAATTTTCTTTTACATTACATTCACAAAAATATATTATCATTAATTTTCATCCCGTCACCAAGCAACTTCACTTCATATTCATTCTCATTTTGAATTCATCCACGGATGGTATTTATAAACGAAGCATTGAAGTTATATATGCAACCACGTAAGTGAGAAACGGGAGACGTCAAAGAAAAAATAAGTGAAAAAAAAGATATATATAATAATAATAATAATAATAATAATAATAATAATAATATGAGAAAAGTAACAAGAGGACGTATAAAGAGACCCGATAACGTCGAGCCGTCGCTGAGGAAATGGAAGAGGGCACACACATATATATACACACACACATACACACACACACACACACACACACCCACAACAGCACCAACCAAAGAGAAATAGGAAGAGTGTGAAGGCGAGAAAATTGTTCTCTCTCTTCTATATAACACTAGCCATAAAAAACAAAGGAAAAAAAAAAAGGAAGACAAAAAAAATAGAAGAAAAATGCAATTACCGTGTGTCCGAACAACAACGAGTCAAGATAGATAGATATATAGTATGTCAAGAATTTGAAACGACGATTACGTATGTCTTATACAGAGAAGAAAATGATTTTGCACGAGAGAATAAACTTATACTTCAACCTCATCAACGATAAATATATAATAAATAATAAATATACGAATCATGTCTATATATTTAAGTCGTCGAATAGATCGACCATATTGCTCTCTCTCTACCTACACAATCATTAATATACAGCCAAGGCTTCGAAATAGCAGCTGACAAGCATGCGTCCAATAATTTCAACGTCATCAAAATTTTCAATCGTCTCTTGCATCGTGTAATATATTTCATATAGAGCGAGCATAAGTGATATAGGATTTATGAGTATATATATACAATATAGCAGCATGCGTTCGCGCAATCCCTTATTATATTCATATATCAATGCTGAAATTCATGAGAGAATTATGTCAGTGAAAGGCATTAAATTCGCGCCCTACATATAGAAAGTTAAAATATTTTAGCTCGTGAGCATTTCAATCGAATATTCGCTTGACTTGGATCAGTCATGCTGAATCGCTTTCAAAATCGTGCAGAGTATCCAACTTCCTCCTCAATGAATAATCTCAACTTGATATACATAAAACGACGACCAAGACATCGATGATATATATATATATATTTATACGTGTGTGTTAGGTACCATAACGAAAAGGGAGATGGAGAAAGAGAGTAAGCGAGATATGAGAAAGGGCGTAGACTATAATCCATGTGATTGGATCGAGTCTCGCTAGTAATCCGTGTTCAACGTCGTACACTTCTCATATCGAAAGTCTTTTCACTTCGAAATTCATTCCCGGTTGAAAGAAAAGATGAGGGGGGGTAAGAGACGAGAGGGAGAGAGAGAGAGAAAGATTGTAAGAAGAAGATAAAGAAGTCGAACGTACTTCCAAGGACTCGAATACACTTTTGATTGTGAAGCTGTATACGCGCGCCCATAAAAGTAAGAATGGTGCAACAGACGTGAGATAATTTCTCTTTCTTTCTTTTTTTTTTTTATTATTTCTTTCTCCATTATTATATTTCTACTTCTGCAATTCGTCTTATGTTTGTATGAAAGTGAAGTGATACGAAGAATAAGAGTGAGAATATAAAAGTTTCTCTTATAATGATGAGAAAGAGATGACGATAACAGAACAACGATGGCTACTGTTGGAGATGGTGGCAGTGGTTGTGCGGTATATGACAAGATAAGTGGAAGGATTCTACTTCTCATACATGTAGAAATACTCATATATACAAACTTGAAGTAATATTATGTTATATGTGTGAGTGTGGATGAGACGGCAGCGGCAAGAACACTATTGTAACAAAATAATTTTGACTTTATCCACGCAATTGTATTTTCGTTTTATTTTTCATCGTAAATTCTATTGCGTGTAAACAAAACTTTGTCACACACCGATGTGTTGTGAATAGGTGTGTATAAGTATAAAAGTAGATCGAGGGGGAAGAAAAAAAAAATAAAACATGGCAACATGAATGTGAGGGGAGGGGTAGGGCGATGGGAAATAGAGAGAAATGAAAGGTGGTAGTGGTAGCACTGCGGCGACGTATATGGTGATTAATTGAAGATTGTTGTGAAAGGTAGCGGGTGGTTGTGAATGGGACCGCCGCGAAAAATCGTATTTTTCGCCGTCCAATGACTTGTAAAAAAAATACATAGAAATCCAAAACTCTACATATTCCCGTTTAGAATTTGTCAAATCCACGATATCTTATATAAAATTCCATCAAGAGTGTATTTTTATTTGTCCGTTTATACAGGCGCATTCATAAACAATTCTTTTCATTCTCGTTGTCTTCAACAAAACAAAAAAAAAAAAAACAAAAAATTTCGTACTATTCTTTATGAAGTGTGAGACGATTCGCAGCTATATATGACAGTTGTGTACGTTGAATAACTGACAGACATAAAGTGTGACTTTTATCCTGAGACGTTAATGCTTAAAAACATCTATATATACTTATACGCTCGTCGTAAAGAGATTATATTCTCTTACATATACATATACACATGTGTATGCACTGCAATAACTTAGATTAGAACGTGTATGCAATAATCGTATAATAAATTGGACCAATGTTGATAGATAATAATGAGAGCGAAGGGAAAAAAAATATTTTGGGCTATTAAAAAAAAGAAAAAAAAAAAAAAAAATATGTGATGAATTCAAGTCGATGGATATAAAAACGATAAAAAGGAAAAAAAAAATGACCTGTATGAATAATTGTACGCCACGAATGAACGAATACAAATTAGAGAAAAAGTAAAAAAAAAAAAAAAAACCGAGAAACAATATCAAACAGGAATAGTTGACAGTTACAAGCATAAAATATATATCTGGGGGTTGATGTATTGATGCGTCAAGCAGCCGCTGGTTCTGTCATGTACATGTACATATGTATATATATTTAAAACGACAAGCGAAGAGCAGAGAGAATAAAGAGAGGGCGAGAGGAGAAGGGGAGGAGAGAGAGAGAGAGAGAGAGAGAGAGAAGCCGTGAGGGCACTCGAATACGATTGTACTCACTCTCTACGTTATGATTATCGTGAAAGATCAAAGATGAAATAAACGGATGGCCTCGGCCGACAGCCGAGATATCGAGGTCGTCGTCGACGGCCGTCCCACAGACATCGGACAAAACAATAAATGACGGTGCGCCTTCGATGCCGATGTCAACGTCGCCAACGTCGTCGTCGTCGTCGTCGTCGTCACGTCCTCGTTGATAAGCGTTTACTTTACACGCATTAATTACGCGCACCGTCATTCATCCAACCGTCGGATAAATATAAAAACTTGACATTAAAATAGACAACGCTTTATAATTTCACCTACGTAATTTTTTCCAATATATAAAAAAAAAACAATAAAACATTTTTATTCCGGGTCGGACTTTTTTCTCTCTCCCACGCACACACACACACACACACGCACACACGCACGCACTCTCGTTCCTTCTCTCTTTCCCTTTCGTTAGATCTTTCTATCTCACTCTTTTGCACCGCCGAAACTTCGACGACGGCGGGGCTGCAGATTAATATGGCCGTCCGTTGACACGAAGTTTCGTGGGACAAGAGTATGGTTAAACTCTATCCATGGGCGGTACACAAAAAACCATGTTTTTATATTCATCAATTAAATAAAAATTGATGAATATTTTTAGCACGTATTCACACACTTATTTATTGGCTCACTAACATTTCTTACACCCACGTATATTTTGTATTATTATCCTTGTTTTATACGGCTGGGCACTCACCTCACTAACTCGACGTTTCTTTCCTTCAACCTCGGTAATGCCAACTCTCGTCTCACGTATTTCTAGCTGTAACTCACGATTAAATTTTGCGTTGTGTAATAATACCACGGCATACACGTCTCTTTGCACAATAGCACAAATTTATTTTGTCCCGCACTCGTTGATAATTTATGCTGGAACACTGGACGCGGGTTGTTCGCGAACGACGTCAACATCACCACCGTACGCTGTCGTGGCGGCCATCTTTTCGGGGCCACACGAATGAAACGCCGCGATCTGTCGGTGCCACCGACCAACAATTTTTGTCATATTCTATGTATGCATGGGTTAGCAGTGTTGTACTGTACCGTTAAATACACAGAATGGCTACGATCACGGAGGACGCTCAGAGAAGCACGTATAAACTTTAGTCAAATGTATATAAACACAACTCGCCTCAACACGGTGAAAAATGAATGAGAATTGGTAGAAAACACGTGACTGTGTGGGCGCTGTGTGCGAGTGTATGTAGAGATATAGTTATAAGATACGGGTGCGATAGTGTGATCATGGCGCTACGGTGGCCACTTGTCGCATCTTACAACAATGTCTGCTTGGATTGACAATTTAAATTTGCGGCGCGAAAAACATTTTTTATATTGAAATAGAAAATGAAACATTTTTTCTTTTTTTAATTAATAGTTGTATTCAACAAACAGAGTCGCGATTAACAATACATTTGTGAAAAATCTTGTTGCAACAATTTTTTTTCTTTTGTTTTACGTTTACATCCCATTAACAATGTCGTAGAAAAGTTATTTAAACTCATTTATAAAATATTTATGTTATGCACATACACACAATGTGTATGAGTATATTCCTTTGTAAATATTCATAATGTATTGAACAAATTTTTCAAAATAAAAATTTATAGAAACTCTCTAAATATTACACTGTTTTGTACGATATTGTATAAGATAAACAAATATGCCTATGTGTTGTTTTTTTCCTCACTATGGAAGACTTGCACAATAATTCAGAACAAAATTCAATGAAATATCGTTTACTTGCAATATCTTATCATTATCGCAATAATTGACATCAATTTGAAATTTTATTGTGGAAGTTTTTTTTAATTCTTAATAATATCGTGAACGGCTGCAACAATATTGCGTGCACTAATGCCAAATGCATCAATGAGAACATCTGGTGGGCCTGAGCGTGGTACTCTGGGTACAGCAAGTTTCTTCAAAATAATATTGCGTTCAAGAGCAACTGCAGAAAGAACAGCTTCACCCAATCCACCCTCGGGATAGTGATCCTCAACTGTAACAATTCTACCACCACATTCTCGAGCATTTTCAATAATTGTTGCAGTGTCAATTGGTTTAATAGTGAACGGGTCAATCACACGGGCATTAATTCCTTTTGTAATCAATTCATCAGCAGCTTTTACAGCCTCGTGAAGTGTAATACCCGCGCCAATAATCAAAACTTGATCTTTTGCTGAAGATTTCACAACTTTAGCTTGACCAACAACAAATGTTTCATCATTTTTATATAAAATTGATGTGTTTGGACGTGATGTACGAATGAAACATATTCCCTTAGTGTTTGCGGCCAATTCAACCGCACGCTCAGTTGAAACAGCATCCGATGGATAAAAAACAGTTGAACCAGGAATTGTACGGAACATGGCGATGTCCTCTAGACCCATTTGTGATGGTCCATCTTCACCAATCGATACACCACAATGTGAACCGACGAAATTAACATTTGATTGAGAGATGGCGCCCATACGAATCTAATGAAAAAATGAATGTACACATTGAATGAATGATATTATTTCAATTGAATAATTAATTTTTATTACCTGATCAAATGCACGAGTGAAAAATGTGGCAAAAGCCGATACAAAGGCGACAGTACGGTCACGACATGCAGCCCCCATTGCAACACCCACGGCATTTTGTTCAGCAATGAAGCATTCGATAAAACGACTTGCGTCAACACTCTTTATTTTATCAGCAAATGTTGAATTTTTCGTATCACCATCGAGTGCTATTACTCGTGAATTATTTTTGGCAATTTTAGCTAACGCAGTACCGTATGCAAGACGTGTGGCGATTTGCTCACCCAATTTATAATTTGGCTGCGTGTCCAACTTAATATTACTTATGTTTACAACTGGCGCATCATCAACCAATGGCTTTTGTGGATAAAGTGTTAATGGCCCATTATTTGTTATCAAAGAAGTTAAATGTGCGATAACTTCATCGGCTTTATTGCCCAGTGCTTTTCCATGCCAATTATCCAGGTCCTCGATATTGGGGAAATTTTTTCCTTTAAATGTTTTAGCAAGTATGGCAGTAGGTCGACCTTTTGTAATTTGAGCTTCATGGAATGCCTGAATAAATTAAAATGAATATTATAAATTTATGTAACAGTGTGGAAGTTATTTTGAATAAAAAAAAATTGTAAATTGGATCGTTACCTTAACAAGTTCTTGTACATCATGGCCGTCAACAACCAAAGCATTGAATCCAAATGACTCCAAGCGCTTGCGATACACTTCCATATTGTGCTGAAGTGAAGTAGGTTCACTTTGACCAAGTCGATTGATATCAAAAATGGCGCAAAGATTGTCAAGTTTGTAGTACGATGCAAAATGCAATGCTTCCCAAATGGAACCTTCGGCCGATTCACCATCGCCAATCAAACAGTATACACTGATGATAAATAATTGAATATGTTAACAAATATTTTTATTATATAGAGTTGAATGATGTGAAATACTCACCGATAACTCGCCTTGTCAAAGTTTTTTCCCACATATGCCATACCAGCAGCAACTGACAAACCTTGGCCTAATGATCCAGTTCCAACATCAACAAAATTCAATCTTGGCGTTGGATGTCCTTCCAGATCATTGTTGAATTTACGTAAATTTTGTAAATCCGTAACGGGAAAAAGACCAGCCTCAGCCCAAGCTAAATATTCAATTTGTAATTAATAAAAATTGTCTTTGAGAAAATAAAATTATAATTCTAATAATAGACATGTTTTTCATTTTTTTTTTGTTGTTTGCTTTTCATTTATTCTATTGCAATATTACCTGCGTATAAAATCGGAGCAGCGTGGCCTTTGCTCAAGATAAATCTGTCGCTGTTTGGATCGCGTGGTGCAGATAGTTTGTAACGCATTGTATGGAAGAACAACACAGAAACGATTTCCGCCATTGAGGAACATGATGTTGGATGCCTAAGTGTTATGAAAAAAAAATAGAATAATAAATCTTCATCGAAATAACTTGAAAGAATATTCGATTATATTTTAAAACGAATTTCGAGTGTAATTTTCTAGAGAGAAGACTATTGATCCGTTTCGCATGTTACAGTACACAAAAAACTTGGTAGATACAGGAGCTACGTGCTGGTAACAATTGCAAATAATCTCACAAATACTATTAAATTCACATATAAAAACACGATATTCATTATACCGTTGTATTATTCTTAGGATAAATAGCGGTAATTGATATACTGAATAATCACGAAAAAATAAAGTAAACAGTATGATAACACACCCACGAGATTTCACCTCAATATCAAAAGGTCAGATAAATAAATGTGATTAGCTAATACTCTCGTTACAATAACTATAAATTATTCAAAGATTTGTGAGCGTAAAAAAAAATGAGAAAAAAAACATTTTTTTTTCACACTACAAAATAAAGAAAAATAAAACTAGAGATACAATTAATTACCCGCTTTTCGACGCTTCAGTTGCTTTAATACTTAAAATACGTAGGGTCTGTGACATATCCCTTAATTTTTGCAATTCCTTGTTGGTTGCCATCATACACGTTTATTGAACTCAAATATTTATTAATATGTATATATATATCGTATAATAATGGACTGTACTCCACCAAGGTTCAATAGGAACTAAACGTAAGGTACATTTGTTCCCCAATAGCATTGATTTACGTCGCGCGCGACGAACTTTGATGACGTTATACATATCGAACGATCGTTTCTCGCATAGGAAAAGACTTTATGCCAGGCGCGAACACTCGCAAACGCTTCAAATTTTCCATTTAAACATTTGGAATAAATATATATACATAGATTGAATTGAAAAGAATAGAAAAAAAAAACAACAACATTATTTTTCTCATTCTCAAACATTTCAAAGGTCACAGTAAATATACCTATATTTACTGCCTAGTTATAACATGTTATTATTACAGCATTATACATATCCCACAACTGTATTAATTTAGCTTCATGATAATGACAATAGAACATATATATTTATACAATTTACATAGACTGATTGTCCAAGAGTTGGAAAAATATTTTTATATTTTAAATTGTATTCAACTAAAATTGTTAAAAAATAATTTTTACTCGCATCACTATTACATATTGTATACTGTATACTGGAGACACTTCTTCCGGTGGTCAATGCATAAACATTAGAAAGTGACGAGTACTTCTGTGTTACCTTGAACTGAGAGTGCCATCACAGTGCACCTTTTTTTGCGTTTTTTTTCATTATCGCAATATCTATACATGCATGTTAATAAGAAATAAAGTGGGGACAATTCACGAATATTCGTCTGCTGAATAAAAAAAAAAAGAAAAAAGTAATCAAAGTATTGAACGTTGGTGACGCTGCATCAGCCACCACTCCAATCACAGTCACGCCACGTGCGTTAACTTAAATAAATATATATATATATATATATGAAATTTTGAAGGTCACGCCGGCCGGTTGATAAAGATTCATTTTATTTCTAGCAATTTTTGATAATCACATAACTAAAGACAAAGGTTTTTTTTTTTTTTTTTTTTTTCATCAACAATACAGTCATGATAACAATGTTAAGTACTACAATATAATTACATAATTAATTCCACGTTCCAGGTCAATTTTATCGTAGATAACGCATGAAGATTTTTGTTGAATTAGATATTTTTTATTTTTTTTTTATAATAGTTGGAGGTAACTTACCCAGATTTACTGGCTTGCGTGGCCGTAACCGAGTCGATTCTCAGTTTATTAGCAATATCTTTCAATTCTTGAATAGTTTTTGATTCTGGTTTATGATAATTCGCCATTATTTGAATATTATATTGGGTTAATATTGAAATTATAATTGAATATTATATGGAATTATTTAATAATTGTAATAATGGCAAAGTAACGAGTCACGCGTAACGGAAGCTGCACAAGACCAAAGACCAAGTGAACTGTACAGTGTACACACTCACATATACGTTGATACACGTGTGTGCGCTAAAATAGCGCGAATGGCGGTCGTGAATATGGCGCGCGGTATGAAATTCAACTACACACCAATAGATAGCGCTTTTATTCAGATAAAGATGGCACCACTTCATGAATAACAATTTTACTATTATCATATGTGGTGTGACAATATATTTGACAGCTGATTATATTCCAATGCAATATCATAAATATTTATATTTGTAAACATTATTTAAACTAAATTGTTGAATTTATTATTGAATTAGAAATATTCCTGACACTTTAATTGACATTCCAGTCTTGATGATTTCTAATTGTATCGATATAATTAGTTCAATTGTATATTTGTTTATTGTTGGCATAGTAAACTTTTGATACATATATATATATATACAGATGATTTCTAATATGATTCATATTGTTCACATGGTAAAATAACGGCTGCAATATCGAATTTTTACAATTACATTGAACTTTGAACGATGAATAATAATATTTACCAATAGAATAGTTAAATAGAGCAACAATGGCAGTTTGGTAGTGTCACGTGACATTTCAATACACTACACAGTGTAATTGGTATTTGTTCTCGGTAGAATATAAACAATATATTTGAAGTTTTTTTAAATATTTCCTGAGCATTTTCATATTATCATAAATAAATATGTACATTTGATGAAATATATAAATGTAAAAATTAACGTACCATAAGTGATTGAAAGAGAATTTATGAGCGAGAAATATATACAATGGAAGTGGTTGGTGGCATTCCGATTGAGTGCCTTACTGCAGGCGAACTATCTGGTGTATGGTCAGGATGGTCCAATATGGGTGATCGTGAAGTTGTTAGAGAGGCATCAGCAAAAGGGACATATTTAAAATTAGCACATAAATTTTTGGCATACAGAACTGGTTGGACCATTGGCGAAGCACAAAAATATTTTTATTCTGAGGCAGATATATGGATTAATGAATTGTTGAATAAACGTCAAGTTCATCGAGCCGGTCATATTTTAAAAAATGTGGTATGTCACATTTCAAAATTTAATTTCTTAGTTTCATATTGATATTTTAATTATTATTTTTGGTTTTCAGGGCAAAGAACCAATTGCATATATCTGCAATATTTGTGTGAAATCTAATAATGCGGAATTGAGAGACTATTTAGCAACTTACATTGCAAATAATAATGGCTTTACAGATCAACAAATTGAAGCGTGGCAAGTTGTCAATTGTATTAAAAATTATAAAGAAAAATATAGGTTAGTAATTGGTGAATTTTCATTTTTTGTCGCATTATTCATATTTATATTTGTTTTGTACGGGGTGTATTTAAATATTTTATCATTTTTATTGCAGTTTGAATAATAAATCATTAGAAAATGTTTCCATAGATGAAATTTTGAATTTATCGCCAAATATAAAAGATCCATTATTCACGGAAATATATTTTCATATTTACGAGCCATTTTTATCAGATAAACTAAAGAATAAGGTTGTATGGGAGTACCTTCTATTGGATGAAAGAGATGAATTATTAATTGGTTGGATTGATATAAAATATAGTGATAATGAACATAATATTATTGTGGATGGCAATGATATTACAGAAGTATTTAAAAATCTTGAAATTACCGAAGACATGATTGATAAAATCGACGAATCGAATGCGTCTGAGCCATTGAGAGAAGTTGTACTCAATCATTTAGCGCAGTGAGTGATGAAAGAGAAAATATTTATACAATATAAAACGAGTATTTGAAAAATAATTAACAGATTAATAAAGTATTTTATGTTTATTTATTCAATTTTAGCTATGGATTATTTATGAAAAAAGAACAGGAAGATGTGAAGCTGGTTTTATCGCGTTTCATGAGTGCAATGATTGTACCATCGAAATTTAATTCAATTTTGTCGAAAAAATCGTGCAATTTAAATGCCGATAATTTTACGTCCAAAATCCATTCAATATTATATTATCAAACGGTGAATGAAGATAAAATAAATCGTGAACTGTATTTGAAAGATAAAAAACTATTGGATTTATTGCGTAGTATGCAGGAAAACGATGAAATTAATCAGGAGATATTTAATCGTGCAGTTTGTCAAACGATTCATCACATATCGAATGATTTCAATAAATATCTTGAAGACAATCCTCTAATTACATTATATCTTGTGTTATCCAAGTGTAAAGATATTTCTATGAGGAAAGACGAGAGTAATTCAATGGTGACTTCGTCCGCATTTAACGATATTATTCATGATAAAAATGGATTTAAAATTGGAGAATTTACGATAAATTCAGAGGCGATTGAAAAAATGAAAAATTTGCGGTATATAAAAGATGCAATCGATCCAACGTCACAACGGGATGATATTACAATGTATCAATTGCTACATGGTTTTAAAAATTTAGATGTGCACAAATTATTCAAATGGCGTGAGAATAATGATGAGATACCGAATTTCGCCAGTGAAAAACTTATAAAGAAATATGGCCGCGAGGAAAAGTTGACATACAAATATTATTTGAAAGAGGCGAGACCGAGTATGGCTGCATATGTTTTGCAAAATTCCCGTGGCAAAATGCAAAATAGTTTGTCGACAAGAATGTAAATATACATATATATATATAGCAATTATTATTTCTTTATACTTCACTTTATTTCACATTTATGTGTTTGCTGTGATTGAATTGATTTCAGGAAATCACGAATTGCATTCAATGCACACATATTTGGTCTTAAACACGTGAATAATCTTCAAATAATTAATACGTGCATTACCTTCATTGAATTTCTTGGAGTGGATTCGGAATACTTGAGATTTCACACTACCGCAGCCAATTATATACAGAATCAGTTGAATATTCCAATAAGTAAGGGGAGAATGTATATTATCATTAGTAGTTGTAAGACCGACTGACTATATATACTTATCGCAACTTTATACATAGAATGATAAAGAAAAAAATAAGTCATGTATCATTCAGTTTTCTTTCTCTTGAACTTTTAGATGACCTTCTCGAATCAATTACTTATTATCATAATCCAAAAGATTTAGTGACCGTTATGCGTCATCTTGAGCACAGTTTTTATAATGAATTCACAACTCCATCAATGAATGATGTTGCAAATTTCGTTTCGTCTCTCAAATCATGGCACTTTATTCTTCGATTCGCAACTATACACAATACAGCATTACCTGTTACATTTTTAGAGTACTTCGCAATGAACAATTTATGGTTTGAATTTGTTTTGACCGCACACATTTTTGAATATCCACTGAAACAAGTAAGTGATATATATATATATATATATATATACATTGTACATATAATTATTTATCTATTTACTAAAAATTAAACATAAGAATATATTAAAAATGGCAATTTTTATTATAGATCCTCGAATGCGCTGCACGATTTAAAAATAAAAATATACGTGAACATTTATTGATAGCTTTAACAAACTCGCAATTGCCTGGATTGAACTGTCCTCTCAATAGCGATGAAAAATTAACGTCACATGACGGAAAACAGTTTATTTTATCCAGAATGTCACTGAAATCTAACTCAACTTACAATGTACCAGGACCACCATCAGATTCTACACTAGATACAAATGACGTTGTTGATGCGGTGGCAAATCCACCAGAATATTTTCCATTGAATCAAACAACACCACCATTCACTCATGATTTATGGTTGACTATTTTGAAGTGTCATCAAAGCCAAGATCCGCCCAGTGCTTTATTGAAATTATCGTGTGAAAATAAATCACCAATTCTTATTGTTTTGGCTGCGTGTTACGAGCCATCATCAACGCCGGCATTTTGCTACTCTTGGCTTGTAATATCCACGGAAAATAAAGAATTAATTGAAGACTATACTGAATGCTTAAATGATCAGGTATGGCCGGCAATAAAAGTTTCCAATCTCTTTCGAAAAATGATATCACTTGGATTTGTTGATACAGTAAAAAGCGGATTGGAAATATTCATGCCTGATAATCCGCTATATGAATTTTTCAAATTTTTAGTTCAATATATTAAACATCATGATTATGAATTGTCGGAAAAAAGTTTGGTTAATTTTACAAATTTATGCGCCTCATTGAAGAGAAATGAAATGATTGATTGGAATGATATTGAAACGACATATTTGAGCAATGAATATTGGATTGCAACAGTTGCAATTGAGTGTGTTCTAACAGCTGTGGGTACATGTTTAGACAGTACTCATTTGCAAATTAAATTTCTGAAAATGTTGATGGAGTATGATTTTAATAGCGCAATGAATATTTGTGGGCCGGATTTTGCTGTACTTTTAAAAATTGTTGAAAGTCTCGCGACGACAAATACAAAAATCAATTTTGCCGCGATGAAATTATCCGCGAATGAATGCAATGTCACAGATGAAATACATAAATGTATTCAAAAGCTCATTGAAAATGAGGATTTCAATGGTGCATTAGAATTGTCAAGTATTGCAAAATTGCCGTGCTCAAAAATTATCCTCGATCAATATCGAAGTGAATTCACACGCAATATCAATAACAATGTTAAAATAGACATTACATTTTGGAAAAAATGTGCGTTTGATATTGAAAAATATAATGTTGAATTTGAGGATGCAGCAGGATTTTTTATAGAACACGCTGAGCGTTTGGTATTGTACAAAGAACGTTATGAAATACTTCAACTGGCATTGAAAACATTGAAACCAATTTCCACTGATCAACAAACAATTGATACTGTTGAAATGGCTATGTGGAAGTCGTGTATTCTCGCGGGTTCTCAAGCAATTGAAATAACAAACGAGAAAAAAATATTTAATAAATTAAGAACTGAATTGCTATCGGGTGTGAGTAATTTACGCGTCAGTTGTATATTGAATAGTGAAGCGGAACAAAAAGCAGTTGATGCATTGATCGGTCGTTTTATTGATGATGAAGATTTGGAAACGGCTTTAAGATTGAGTACTATTTTTAATTATAAACACAATGATTTAAAAATTTTAATGCTTTGTCTGAGCATTGCAGAAGGTGGAATTTCACCGTATGATCTGAATTCATATCATAAAGTATTGCTGCTCGAGCCAGTTACTGGCAAACAACAAAAATCATTAGCATTGGAAAATCGTGGGCGTACAAGACGTCACTCTGAGTCGTCATTGAATTCATTCAATTCCCCATTGCCTGTTGAAAGTAACGTAAACGGCAATGACGTGACAGATAAAGTAATTTCTAGTCCGGCCTTGCAGAACATTCAAACTGATTCTATAAATATGTTGGAGAAACTCGTGTATAATCTTCAGCATGGTATTAATGTCGGCAAAAAAATTTTATTATTGTACAAACTCTCAATATACCTTAAAAGAAGTTATCAATCATTGCTGACATCGCGAGATCCTATTGAAATGTTGTATGAAATAACAAGAATTAAAATTCCAGGAGTGGATGTGTTTATTTTATTTAATTATGCAATTGGTGCGTATCAAATAAGTAACACTGATCTGGCCAAATTTTTAGTTAGCGAATGGTTATTACATATTACACGTCAAGTAGAAAATGATATTCATTCTGATTTTTTTCATTCATCGGACAATTCGCGCAATTGTATTTTGCATGCGGTTGCTGATTTTTCCGCCGATGCATCAGTGTTGGGATGGGAATTTTTGAAAAATGCAAATTTAAGATCGGGCCACTCGCACGGTATAAAACGCGACTTGTCTGCATTAAAAATTATTGTTGAACTACTTATATTAGCGCACTATTATTTTACTGCTTCGTGCAGTATGGAGGGTATCGCTTCTGTATTGCGTACATGCCAAAATCTTGTCAATACATTGCAACATGCAAAACTGTGGAATTTACTCGTGCGTCTTGTAACGGGTATTGGACGATTCACTGAAATGAATTATGTTTTTCAAATACTGAAGGAAAATGATCAATTTGAATATTTGTTGAAGAAAAAAGTGGATAATTTTGCCGGATTAAAAAATGCTTTATTGGAATTTTGCAAGAAACAATGCCCGGATAACAAAGAATTATTCAATCTTGTTGCATTGCATTTCCAACTTTACAATGAAATTGCGATAACGTGGGAGAGTGAAGCTAAAATTATTATAAGAGAATTAATTAAAGAGACGCGAAGGGATACGGTTAAATCACCAAATTCACCAGCTGCAATTAAATTTATTAAAAATGATAAAACCGAAAAAAAATTACAATTGGCTATGGATAATTTTACTCATGCAACTGAATATTATTTGAAGGATAATAAATTGAATTTGGCAAATCGTTGCTCGTGTCAGGCACAATTAGTTGCATTGCAACTGTCATTGTTCAATAATGCCACTCCAAATCACGAAGTTATGAATGTACTTAATATGACTATTGAAGAAATAAATAAAGCAATGTGTCAATCATTGGCATTACCACAAAGTTTAATTCTCGTACGGGCATACAATCATAATGCCGATTGGTCAAATGTACTCTATCATCACGTAATTGTCGATGGACAATTGCAATATTTAAAGGATTTTTTAACATACAAACGTTTAACACCAGCCATTGTCCAAGATTGTGCATGCAGGTGAGTTTAAAAAAAATTGTTTATGACTTTGATTAATTCTTTTGAGTGAATTGAAATATTACTTGCTCTCAAATTTTTGCACACAGATACCGTATGGAAAAAAATTTAACGAAACAAATGACGATAAATATGGAATATTTAATTTCTGAATTGAATGATGTTGAATGTAAATATGTCCTGGCATCACAGCTTGGATTCAAAAATATAATTGAAGCCATGATTTCAAATGCAACGGTTGGAGCATACTTGCGAGATACAATATGGAAGCAGGGATTTCATCCTCAGGAATTTATAGGAGAAAATTTTCGCGGTTAAAAGTCATTTAATAAAATAAATAATACAGTTTATGTTACAACAAAGCTATATTGTATAATCGAAATATATATAATGTATATTGTTTTTATATATAAAACATCCATTTCATTAAATGATTTGTTGTAATATACGATTTTTATCAATGGCCTGCATTTCTTATATAAAATATATCGTTTAATTGTAATATCAAGTTTTAATAGAGGAAAAAAAATATATTCTCAAAATCATGAATGTTTATAATTCTAAATGAAATTGAAAATAATCTGTAAAATATTAAAAATAGTTTCATAACAGTACGATGAAATTATAACTATCAATTATTGAGGGGTAAGGGACAGTCAGAGGTACGCATATATAAAACCAGCAATATCAAATTATTATATTATGTTTGAACTTGATTTGACACAAATTTTGAAAAACAAATTGAAAGTAATATATGAAGTTGTCACAATATATGTTGGACCTTGTTCCATAGTGGTGGTTTGTGGTGACCATTATAACTTCTTACAGGTTAATCTACAATTATTCAAATGAAAAAAAATAATTATTTGAATAATTAATCTAGTGCCTGATCGAAGCTTTTTTGCTAAAATAAACAAAATGACGGTGTCAAATAAATTACTTCTGGATTTTCAAGGAAAAATGCAACAATTAATTGTGCATAAAAAATGGAAGTTTTTGAAATAAGAAAAATCCTTCGATCAGGCACTAGATTAAGAAGTTGTAATAGTCACTGCAAACCACTTATGGAATAGGCTCCAACAACTATAGCGATAACTTCATATATAATTTATATTTTTTTCTTAAATTTGTGTCAAATCGAGTTGAAACATAATATAATAATTTAATATTTTTGGCTGTATAAAATAAATTAAATTACTGACAAAAAAAAATAATTGTTTTTCCATACATCTGACTGTCCCTAACCCCTTAAGCAGTTTGCATTAAGATTCGATGTAATATAAATATCTATAGCCCTATCACAGACAGAGCAATTGGTATGATAAGGCAAATAGTAGAATCACTTATACAAAATACAATAGTAAACATGGCTTAAAGCTCAACGGTATATATTTAAATAATTGCTCGGCACATAGCCTTTATTTCCATCGCGATTTTCCATTAACCACCATGCGCTATTATTTTTTTCATCGTATGGTCGAATAAGCTTTAACGCTTGACCTTTTTTTATCGCAAGTGTACCAGCTATTTCACCATCAAAATTATATTGAGCATAGTAAAATTTTATTTCACCATAATTTTCATACCGCTCCTTCTGATTACTCGAAATATTTTCATAATTTTGAGTTTCACCTTGCAATTTATCAAGATTTAAATACCACAAAGAGTTCCCGGTTGACGCATTCGGAGATTTCTTCATTGGACTGTCTAAAGATATAAGATTAGTTTTAATCTCTTTTACCGGTGAATCCAAACACATCAGATCAGGTGTACTGGTACGCGAATCCACAACGTCATTGTTGGTTAGCGTTGACATTCGAGATTGAGGTAAAGGTTCTAAAATATTACTCGGTACAAAGCCTTTTGTCACGCCATTGTCAATGAACCATCGTGAACAATCGCCCATGGGATCTTGTCGTTTGATAACAGCCACAATAGTGCCTTTTGTTATACCCAAATCCAATGACGATGTACTAATTACATTTTCACGAGCAATAAATAATTTTTCGTGTGATATTTTTGACAGTAACGTAGCTCGTTGTCGTTCAGTTTGTGGTGCAATATCAATTTTTGCTTCTTCAACCATTGGATTAGCCCCGGCAAAACTAAATCGTGATATTTGATTCCACAATAAATTATGATTGACCAAAAATGATTGATGAATATCCTCGGGTGTCACTTGTGTTGCGGATTCAGACAGTGTCAAATAACGTTTCATTATTTTACCATAAAATAATTTACGTGTATTGGCAAAAGCATGAATACAAGTGGCTGTAATTTTTGTCCCCGCGTCAATTATAACTACCAATTCTTCCACCAATTGTTGATTCAAAGCTTCATAATTATTTTTTGCTGTTGCCAATTCTTCCTGTATACTCCGATTATCTTTATACTTTTCGCTTTTTGATATTGCATTGTCGTAATCCAACAATTTATCGTAGCGCTTGGTGATAAGTTTTGCTGGGCCCTCGAGTAATATAATTAACGATGTAATCGGTTGATTCACACGTTTTTCAATTGTATCCTTCAATACTTTCATATATTCCGCTGAAATTAATACACGTGTTTCGTGATATTTATCAATCTCTTGTACACTCACACCATGATATTGTTTCAAATAATCAGACAGTAATTCACCGCAAATAGCTTCATCATTTGAATATGTTAGGCATTGTTCCACGTCATTGGCCAATTGTAATGTGCATTTTTCAAGTGATTTAAATTGTCGCTCGAGTTCGTCAAATTGTGGATCAGGTGGAATATTCGTTAATCCCAATGTCGCCGACAATTTTGCACTCAATCGACTGGATTTTTTTGCCACTGAATGCATATTTAATTTAGCCATTTTTCGCATTATTGTATCTTCGCAATCGAGATATTTTGATACAATATCTTTCCGTCTTTTGTATTCATTTATATGTGACGCGACGGCTGTCATAGCTTTCCATGCCTCTTCAATACCCACTTTATCTGGATGATTATCCTCTGTACATTTAATCAATTCGTACAACATCAATGGATATTTCAAAATTCTCTGCACTGGTTTTATTAAAATTGAACTCATATCAAAACACACAACTTGATGGCGTAAGGTCTCAATGCCTTTATCAAATACTGCCATAATATCTTTATTTTCTTCATATTTATGTAAAAGCAACAGTGCATCTTCATGATTGCCACAATATTTACCATAAACTGTTTGTAATTCATCCGACATTTTTAAAAAACACGGTGATATCATTTGTGAATTCTCATCGCGACCTTTCATAGCACGAAGTATTGAATCCAAAAGCTCTTCAGCTACATGAATTAATTCCAAAATATTTCCAAATAGAATCGTAACGTCAATACCACGCGCTTCTAAAATACTTGGATTATATAAATTGAATGTTTCATATGTTACCTTCAAATCGCGAACATATTCCTTCTCCGTTATTACCAATTCTGAGATAACATTTTGTCTTTTATCCAATTTTTTTTGTATCGCTAATTCAATTTCATTTACTTCATTGACTCGCTCATTGGATTCCGCGTGATGTTGTTCAATAGTTTTATCGGCTACCGATTGTTTTTGTAGGGGAATAGAACCGGGCGCAGGTGCCGGTGGCGCTGGACGATGTGGCTCAGACAATCGTTTGGATCTTTCATCTTCAATTGCAACTGGACTTTTTTCATGATTTCGTATTACCACATTATCGTCAATTTCATCATCTTTTCTTATTTTCTCATGATTTAATTGCAATCCACAACTGAGATATGCACGCGGACAAAGACCAACATCCCCACTATTATTTTTTACACTTACCCAATCATTATTGGTCATTTCAATAATAGTGACAATATCACCCTCAGTCACACTTAAGTCACCGTTCATCTGTGCATTAAATGTGTATTCAACTTTAGCAAAATCATCGGCGTGCAATTGCTCATCACTCGATAATTCTTCGTTGTACCTTTCAATTTGTTCAATATCCAAATTCGAACAATCAACGATAATATTCACATATGATGTGGGAAATATTCCTGTTTCACCATTGATTGTACCTTCGGCCCATTCACAATCTATATGTTTAATAAGATGGACCACTTCGCCAGCATCAAAATTCAATTCATTGTGAAATTGTGCATTGAATGGATATAAAGTTATTGCATATGGATTGACACTAAATGGATTTAAATTGTCACTATTAGTTGATACACAATTATTAATGACACTATTATTTGGTGATTGATCAGCATCAGGAAATAAATCGTAGTACGATGGTGCGGCCTGCTCCTCCTTATCACAATTATATCCTACCGAATCACCGAAATCTTTGAATATTTTTTCGCCATTAGCGACCGATTGTGGTAATGAATTCATATTTATTTCGGACGCCTCATCTATTTCATCTGGATGATTATCGTCAATGTAAGTGATAAATCCTTCGGGGAATGTTCCTGTTCTACCGTCAGCAGTTATTCCACGCACCCAACCATCATCAACAATTTCCAACACAGTTACTATTTCACCTTCAATCAAATCCAATTCTTCATCGAGCTGTGCTTTGAGCGATGTATTTACTTTACCTTTTTTCCTTATGCATTTTTTGTCTGTTGGTTTCTGCAATTAAAATGTATTTGTGTAATAATCAATCTATAATTATTGAGATTATACAAGTATTATTGACAATATTTACTTTGAGTATTGTTGAATTGAGTAACCAAACATGTGTTAAAGGGAAAACTCCGTTTCTCGAATCAATATATCCAAAATGCCAGCCGGGTTCAACGTCCTTTACGCCAATAATAAATTCTCCTGATAATCAATTATTCATTGAATATATAAATTATTTTCAATTAGGTTATGTCAATCGTGATATAACTTAATCATTTGACGAACCATTTACCTTTACCAAATGATAAATCACCTTGTTGTTCACCGTTAAAACTGGCAATTGCAATAAATAGACTTTCGGAATCTTTTAAATTTGGTACATCAACTTTATGTAAATAATTCGTGGGGAATTTGCCTTTTTTTTCGTGACACTCGCCATAACACCAGTGTTTATCGATGACTTTGTAAATCTAAAAAATGCATAATAATCATATTTTTAATTGCTCAAATTCATATTGCGATAAAAGTATTCAAATTTCATTGATTGTGATTGTATGTGTATATATATATATATATATATGTAATACCATGAAGTAATCGCCTTTAGACAAACATAATTCACCATCCACTGTAGTGAAAAAATCATTGATTACTTTTGTCAATACACCTGATTCCATTATTACAATTTATTGGCAGAGCCTATCACAATTGTAGGACGTGAAACAATATATGAGGCTTAATGTGGAAAGACCTGTTATAATTGTTCTACGTCTACATGTGACGTACGTGAATTCGAACATAACTACCGTGGGGTATGTAAAATATATAAAATATATTTTTAGTTGAAGTTACAATCGTCAGAAGTCGCTTTGTACCAATGTTCGTTTCATGTTTTAAATTGTTTCCGTTTACATATGTCATGTAATGAATATGAATTTATAGAATTTTCACATTGTATCATCTTCACATCTCATATCGATCATCTATTATTTACGTGCATTAGTATTCAAATTGCAAATGACGTTTAGGTATCTTTATGCATTTGAATTACGCGCTATTTTCATTACGTCTCGCCATTTTGTTTACATTTAGCGATCACACACGAGACACACAGAACTGGTTTATTGATATTGTATTGTTCGTAATAACAATTTGATGGTTTTTAAAAACGCCTGACATACTAATTTTTCTGTTAATATCAATTTACACAATTGATTTATTGAGGAAATGAAAGTTTTCTATATAACACGTATTATTAGTGTTATCGGCGGAACAACTGTATTTATTTTTGAAGGTTAACCACACACATACACACATTATATAAGAATTACCCATGAGTTTTTCAAGACAACTTGTTAAAGTAATAGCACAATTAACAACATAATACAAATATATAATTCCTGTGTACAAAAATACATCGGAATATCTATCATAAGTAAATATGAATACGGAAAATTCAAAGTTAAAGATAACTGAAATTGAGTTCAATCATAAATTGATACTTTGTAGCCGTTCAGCATTGGCAAGTGCAGTAACTTCAGGTGTATTAGGTAAATATAATTGAGACATGATATTAACATTGAATTAATTATGATATCAATGAATAAAAAATACTGCGAATACGAAGTAAAATGATATTAAAGTATAATCATTATTTTTCCTAGTCGCTGTTGCAGTTCCAATAGCTCTATCGAAATTAAAATTTTTACGCACATCTTATGAAATAAGATTGACGACGGGTTTTTTCGCCGCTGTAACCATAGGACTTTATTTTGCAAAGCATAAACGATTAGAGTGTCTGGAAAACGTCCAAAAGAATTATACATACGATCTGAATGTGTAAATTAAATAGATTAACATTACACAATGTCTTATGTTGTAAAATTGAGGTACTTGGGAATTGGCGGAAAGGCAACTTCTCAAATTCTCGCACAATGCAAATCACATTTTTCAAAAAATTTACGTATAATGTATAGATTTACACATGAATCCACCAATACGCCGGTGGTTGATTCCGTAAATCTTGACACTGAATACAGCGAATTGTCCCATCAATACATAAATCCAAATAGAAATGGCCACGGTGTTTTAGTGCTTCAACCATATGTAAAATGGGGCCGCAATAAAAAACGAAACACCTTACCTAAATTACAATTGGCCGAGGCGGAAGCTTTAATTCGAACATTACCCAATTGGAGTGTAATTGATTCAATGTGTATATCATTGATGACATTGCAAAAAAAAAAATTATTAGGTAAAGGAAATTTGCGAATGTTAAAGGAGAGAGTTGTAAAAAATGCAAATATCACCGCTGTGTTTGTTAGCATGAATTTATTGAGACACGTGCAAGTAATTGAACTGCAAGATATTCTTGGTGTTCCGGTATATGATCGCTATTCAATTGTAATTCAAATATTTCGTGAACATGCAAAAACACCCGAGGCAAAATTGCAAGTGGCGCTCGCTGAGTTGCCGTACATTTGGAAAAAAGTCAATTGGACTGCGGAGGACAGTGGCGGTAGGATAAATTTAACGGAGCGTCGAAAAATGATTTTACACACACGTGAATCCAAATTACGAATGGCCCTAACGAAATTAAAAGAGCATCGTAAATTAACGCGCAACAATAGAACACATCAGAATATACCAACTGTGGCAATTGTTGGCTATACAAATGCTGGCAAAACGTGTTTAATAAAAGCATTAACCGGCGATGAATCTTTAATGCCAGTAAATAAATTATTCGCAACACTTGATACAACTGCACATGAAGGAGTTTTACCGTGTCGATTAAAATGTTTATTTATGGACACTATTGGATTCATTCAGGATATCCCAGACGGTTTGATTGAACCGTTTGTTGCAACGTTTGAGGATGCAATTATTTCCGTGAGTAATATTAATATGGAATTAGTATGAGTACGTGAGTTAAATTCCCTTAATTTAATTGACAAATTTTTCAGGATGTTATTGTTCATATTTATGACGCAAGTCATCCGGACAGAGGCGCACAAGTTCACCATGTTAAAGAGACACTTGCTAAAATAATGTTGGAATTTGATTGTGAGAACAAACCTATAATAGAAGTGGCAAATAAATGTGATATTGCACCAAGTGATAGTGTGCCAAAAGATATTTTAGCAATATCGGCAATTAACTCTACAGGTCTTTATACTGATGTATTATTCATTATTCATATAATATAGATTTATTGAAATTAAATTTAATATTGAACATATTTAGGTATTGATTTGCTACGACAACGAATTGAAAAGGAACTTTTGACAGCGACGAATCGACGAGCGTTAAAAATTCGCGTAAGATCGGGAAGCACTGCCGCTGCATGGATATACAAAGAGACAACAGTGAATTATGCTGAAGCCGATCCAAATAATTCACAATATCTATTGTTGTCAGTAATTGCCACTGATTTGCAATTACACAGATTTCGCCAATTTCTAACCAACGGAAACAACAAAAAAATCGAATATAAATAATAAAGGATGACAATATTGTTGCATGTTATTTAATTATTGATTATTATGCAATAGCATTCTGTAAATATATTTAATTGAATTGTTTTGCTTTGCGTTGCGAGAGGGGTAAGAGATAATTGAATGGCGAAGGAGCACCGGGGAATGGCACGTTCTTTCATGAGAACTCGTGTATGTTCTCTTTTGTGAACATATGTAACACGTGCAGAACACGTGTCTGCCTTTTAGGAGTACGATGTGAGTTTTTAAATATCAAATAAAATGGCACGTGGTTCGACAAATGTTTTAACGTTTGATGAAAATTTTTCTTTTACATTTCGTTTTTTTATTTTTTATTTCGTTTTTTTTTTGTTGTCACAGGTTTCGTCTATTGTAAATGATACAATGTAACAGGCGGGGAAGACAATTAAATATAAAAATGCATTTTGTATATTTTGTATCACTGCAGAGCAGAAGAATTGTCGATGTATCTACAATTTTATTCGGGTTTCATTCAATTAATAGCGGCGTTGGCTGTTGGATACATAAATATACGCCACGGTACACATTCAATAACTAATTATCGGTGCCAATAGACCTATTATCAATCAACGATTACACGACCGATTGGCCCAATATACGTATATATTACTGGTCATCATTTCAAGCTAAATAATACCCCATGATTTAAAATAATTATTTTCAAATTCGATGCACTTTCAATTATTTTCGCTGGGCCGCTCTCGTCTCATTCAATTAATTATTAATAAAATCAATAAATTAAAAAAATTCTCCGTCGTATTATTTGAATAAAAAAAAAAGTATTCGTATTCGTGATTGAATTTTATTTTTTTTTTGCGTTATTTACTCTCATAAATTTTGCAGTAACGAAAATAAACAATAAAAAAACGGAAAAAAGGATGAATACGTCGGTGCATTTTCTCAAGAGGTAGGATTACTGAAGGATGAGTAGAGAGGATCGGGATCGAGAAAGGATCTGCGCTACGTGCCTTCGCAAATCGACAGGGCACATCCGTCTTCCATTCTTTTTTTTTTTTATTCCTTTCTCTCTTATATTTCTTATTCTCATTCGGTTTTTTTTCGCTTCTCTCTTTCGCGCATCAAATCCTCCCCGCAAATTTTTATCGTTTGCCCATTTTTCTCACAAGGACGACCGCAGCCGTGTGCACATATAAATTCTCTTTGCTTGCAAAGCAAAAAGTATGTATGTACATAACAACATATATATATATATATATGTACAAAATATATTTTAAAAAAAAGTCAAAAAAAAAAAAAAAAAAAATAGGAATTCAACACAAAATATAAATACACAATATCAAAGAATAAAATAAAATATTCATCTATTGTGAAGAGTAAAAGAGTAAAACATATTAAAGCCAGTCGTTGAAATATCAAAATTCAAATTTAAATAGAAAATTTACTCGGTTGAAAAATACATACGTATATGCATACACACATGTATCACAATTGGATAAAAGGTAAATGGTGAAAAAGAGTGAAATGCAGCGATACGATTGGGTGAGTTGTAGGGCGTGGGAGGATATTTCCAGTCAAATATGTCTTACGTGAAACGGTAGATAGTTTTATGTTCGTCGAAGCTGAGATGGAGAGGTAAAATGATGTAGGACGGTTAGTACACAATCCAGAGGGTAGCACTGGAGCAAGTGAGACAGAATAAATAACCATTCCTGTGGCGGGATGTGGCAGGAGGGGGAATAAAGAGAAAGAGAGATGGAGTGAGGGTAGACTAGGCCGACAGTGGCGAAAACGACGGAGCCCAGTTGAGTCCCGTGAGTGGTCCGGGCAAGCACAAGATATAGTGCGACGCGTTCCGGGCGATATACAAAACTGCCATTGAGCGTCGCGAGGGTGCAGCGGGGTGCTCGGTGAGGGTGTGTGTGCGCCGAGGTAGAGAGAAAGAGAGAGAGAGAGAGATGAGATATATACATAGATAGATAATAATTATTAAGTAACAATAAGAGAGAGAGCCATTGGGTGGAACATTGGTGGTTAGTGGTGAAGGCGTACAAGGGTTCTTATTATTATTAAATAAATAATAAGAAAAATTACGTGAAGCTTCCTCATTGGAATAGGAGTCCGTGGGTTTAGCCTCTATTCTCACAAACACTTGGAGAGACTGTGTGTAGGGTCCGGCGCGAGGCTAGCTGTCACTTCGATCGCCATTTTAACCCCGTGGAGCACGGGAATGCGCGCCGCCGGCGGATCCAATCCCGACTCAGATATACACTTTACACTCGTATATATTACACCGTATGTATATGTGTGTCTGTGTCTATATCATTATATATACTCGTGAATATTTTGTATTGGACAATTTTTATTTTTGTCATTGTTCAATTGAACACATTGGATAATACGAAAACGTATGTGGCATTGATAAAGGAATCGAGAGGACACATAAGAAAGGAAAAGAGGAAAATAAAAAAAAAAAAGAAAATTGTATAATACTTGAATGTTTCGGCGTCATTTCATGGAAATAAACACAGGGGACAAATAATTTGTTCGAGACAGGAAGGAAGTACGAAAGAGAAAATCAAAGTGAAACGTAGAGGGGCAAGGGAGAGTGAGAGAGTGATTCATTGAGAGGCGATATTACATTTTGAAATAGTCAACAAGACAAAAACGAACGGGGAGAAGCAAAAATAATAAAAAGGAAACTGAAAGAGAGAGAGAGAGAGAGAGAGAGAGAGCAATAGAGTGTGTGCATATATATATATATATATATTTCACACAAAAGTGTGTGGGTATTCTGTGAGCCTGTGCACGCGAGTGTATTTTGTGTCGTGGGAGGTAATCACAGCTACACCGTATTCTTTCAATTCTCCTAATTGTCATTTTTTTTTCTAACTCATCATCCCCTATTTACATTCCACCATTTTCATTAATATTCACTCCTTTTTAATACAAAATAAAAAAAAAACCCATATTTCCATACATAAATATCCATTTTCCCAACTGATTCGACTTTTTGTTCTTATTTATCGTGCGCGCCCTCACACACACACACACACACACATTTATAAAAGCATTTGTGGTATTCAAGGGCTTGTAAAATCCGATCATAAATAAAGAGATAAGAGAGACAAATATATTGTATACAGCAGCAGTCACACACTCAATCAATTACACATTATTGAATATTGATTTGAATTTAACACACGAAATGATGAAATTCTAAAATTATTAAAAATATATCAATAAATTGATAATTATATAAATAAATAATACGTATTGGTGGCCATTGAATAATGTCTCAACGTCAATAATCAAGTTTTATCATCGCTCAACAACGTGCCTCGACGTCGTTTACGTATTTTGTTACGTATACATTTCGTGTTTTCATCGGCGCTCCTAGAGCTTTTAATGCTATATATACGTACATACATACACTCACGATAATAATAATAACAACAATATATATATATATATGTGTGTGTGTGTGTATGTGTGTATGCATTGAGTTCGATCGTGGGGTGAATCGACCTTTATAACTCGGTGTTGCCATTCGTCATAAATACAAGGAATGAAACAGATTGAGACAGAAAGTGAGAAAGAAATAATAAAAATTCAAGTGAATGTATAAATATTGAAAAAATATATATATATATGTATGTATAAATAAAAAGTGATTGTAAAAGTGTTTGCATATCGGTGAAATAACGTTTTATAAATTTGAAATATTTAATAATTATTCATTGTGTCATTGTCGTGAAGTGAAAATTGTGCAAGTATTTTGGGAAGTAGAAAATATATATAATAATAATAAATTAAAATATACAGCAACATAATAAACAATTTTAACCTGCAACTTGTGATGATGATGATGATGATGATAATAACAGAGTGAAGTAAAATAAAAATTGTATATCAGGCTATTGTGATTATAGGCGGTTTGAATATTTATTTAACGTCATGTAAAAAATAAGAAAGAAAAAACAAAATGAAAGCAAAAAAAAGCTATATGGAAATAATTGTTTAGAGTGTTTACTGTTGCTTTGGAAATAGTCGAGCACACACTCTTCTGATTATTTTTTACACACATTGGAAGAAAAGCATTTTGCGTGTGTATATATATATATATATACGTGTGTGTGTGTGTTTGTTGGACAGACGTCGACAAAACGAAAAAAGAGCATTTCGCAAGGTCAAGTTAGTGGTGCGCATCGAGGGAAAAAGGCGAGAGAGAGAGAGAGAGAGAGTGAAAATAAAGAGGCAGCATTCACTGGCTTACTCGAAGGCAGTTTAAAATTGTGATCAGTGTGTGTGTGTGCGTGTGCAATACCGGTCGAGCGGCTCCAAAGGGTCGTGTGTTATCGGCCACGCAAAAATATCTTATGGTAAAAGTGGTTAATCAGCTCTGTGGATAAAGGGGTTGTTACCATTTTTTATCCAAGTGTTGCGAAAGAAAAGAAAAAAAAAAAAGGAAAAGAAAAGAAAGTAAGGATCGAAGAGCAAAACTGGGAAGCGCGTGGGCTCGAGATGATTCTGCGCGTCTAGGTGAAAGGGGCGTGTAGGGCGTAGAGGAGAGTTTAGTAGTGGTGTGTGTGTGCCCGTGGTTGTGTAGGTGTGTGTGTGTGCGTGTGTGTCCCTCTGTGTGCGTGCACCGGTGTGTATACACACGTGTGCGTGTGCATATTTGGAGAAAGGTGAAAGAAACGGATAGTGAGAAATAAAATAAAGATTGAAACGATCGACATTGAAGTGAAAAGAAATTAGGAAGGAGGAGGCACTGGACAACACGAGGAACACGGTAAGTCCCAACTAACTCACACATTATATCATATATGTAGATATAATGGATGTAAACATGCGATAATAATTTGTTGTTGTAGTGTGAGTGAAAAAAAAAAAATGAGGGAAGAAAAAAAATAAAATTATTAACCACGACACGTTCACGTTGATTTTGTCGAAAAATTTATGCACAAAATTACCGTTCTCGAAAAATTTCTTGAATATATACCTGGGTTGAGACAGTTACCTGGAGACTTGGGAAGAACCAAAATGTTATGGGGTATATATATATATACATACATATACATACATTAATATGTATATGTATGTATAATATTATAGTGGAGGACGAATGGAGTTTTTCGTTGGTCGCGCGCGCTTGTGCCAACGGTGAAAAGCATGAGCTTGCTTGGTTGCTCCTTCTTTTCTCTCTATCTACCAATGAATAAGGTATACGGGTATAAAAAGGAGTTATACAACATGAGAGACGAGCAAAATTTTTGGCCCACAGAGTGCTGGTGAAACGAGCTCTGTGCATATAATGTTGAAAGGGGTTGTGAGCTATTGAATCACTCCTGCCATCTATTTCTCGCTTATATTCACGACCTCTCACAGAGTCACACGAAAAATTTAACATTGAGTCCGTCGCTTTTATTTGTTTTTTATTCTAATTTTTATTTTTATTCCTCTTATATATATATATATATTTTTTTTTTCTTTTTGTGTTGTAAAGTATGTATTACTGTACACCAATGCTTCTATTCGTCTCTTTTACCATCAAATACGAAGGACTATCGTCTGGGTCAGTCGAGTCTACCATGACTTTATTTATATTACATATATATATATATATATTTATACAAACAAACGAATTCACTGAACAACCTCCGACTGTACAGGAATGTTTATTGCACCAAAATTACGACTCCATGTTTAGGGTCTTAAGTTTTATATAGATATAGTTTTCCAAATTTCACAAATTCCAACCAATAGATGAAACGATTTTTCTCAATATAATCCCATCTAATATCACCTTTTCTATATACATATACATATATACACATTTTTTTTCATTCTCTTGTTTGTTAGTGCTCCTCACTGAGTGTGGAATTCGATTAATCGATCGTGAAGATCGTGTGCTTGTGTGTTTGTGTGTGCGATCACGGCGACAAGCTCCATTCTCACATGCGACCTTCAAACGTTAAGAGAGAAGTGGCAGCGATTATTAATCGAGCGAGTTTATTCGATGGTTTTCGATTTAAACCTGATCGCAAATTGCTTTGAGAAATGCCACAAAATCTATTGAACCAGTGTGCAAAACTAAATGTATCGATATACTATACATAATAGCACAGCGACGGTGAAGGTGAGAGCGGCGGGAAGCAGAAGCAGCATCAGCGGCGCCTCGAGACAGGGCTGCCCTGAAAAATATACCGGCCTGCTTTCGTGGCTGCCGGCATTTAAGGCCGCACCTTCTCCCCTTATTTTCCCTTCTACCCCTCTCTCTCTCTCTCTCTCACACTTTAATTCTCTTGCTCCCCTCTTCCTTTATACCTATATAACCTCCATTGCTTTTGCTCTGTATGAATGACTAACAAAAACTCACTAAGCACAGTTTTATTGCTTGTTGTGCTTCTCCAATCGCTCGTACAAACCCTTCGTTTTTGATCTCACTTCTTTTTTCTTTTTCCTTTCTATTTCACGCGCAACATCAATAATAATAATAATTATAATAGTAATGAAGAATAATGTTGAAAAAACACAAACGTTTATGTATTAGTAGTTGAATATGTTATGAAAGTTTTGAATTAAATGAGAAATGTTTTTATGTCTTGCCGTGTGTCGTTGATTAAATGCATGTCGGTAGCACATACAGTGTATATAAGTGTTTGAGAAAAAAAATTATACATATATAAAATCATATATTAAATAACGGTTTCAACGACACAAAGGTAGATCCAATTGTCCAGTTTCTTGTACGACTATCAAGTAGTGTACTGCGTGCCACAATGAAATGTTTCTTAATTACAGTGTACTGTAGTGTTGGTAAGGACAGTTATTGTATGGATGCGAATACATTCGTAGTCACTTTTCCTATACATTGTATAAATATACATGTAAATGTATATATTTTATGTCGTAATTGATTATCCAAAAATATAATTGAGGTTATATTAATATTATTTATTTTTATATGAAAAACGTGTAATTAAATTGTTGAATGCGTATGGAAAAAAAAAGAAAAACACAATTCGATTGGACGCGATGCAGTTTATTTTTCTTCCCATGAATTATTCTCGAGTGGGTCGATATTTTTATGTATATATATATATACATTGTACATACTTATGTGCAGCAGAGGGGTAGGGTGTTATATTAATGCGCATTGCTCGTGCAGTTTTGACGGGGTGGTAAGGGTACAACGGTGGATGATTAAAAAATACAAGGAAAGATAAATAAATAATAGGAAAAAAAAAATGTGGAACAGGAAAAATAAATATAAAAAAAAGTGCAGCCGACCAATTTTGCCAGGAGAGGGGGGGGGGGGGGGGAAGGATTACATGGGTATACCTGAAATAACACAGGCGATTCAGATGGATTACTCAATGTGTATTTGTCCGCGAGAGTACACCAAATGCGCACAATAATATAACCAGTTTTATATATATTTATTTTCATTTATTTTTATATGTTGGATTAATACATACTAGGACGTATTTCTCGCGGTTTTTTATTATTATCTTTTTTTATCTCATTCTCACGCTTTACTATTATATATTGCTGGACAAATTTCAATAATTTCATGACACAAAACACAATAATAAGACAAATAATTAAAGTTAAGCTATACTTTAATATAATTATTGAATAAATATAATTTCGTAAGAGCAATTGTGTTTGCGCGTGGTTGTATAGATGAGATGAGATATGATGACGCAACGGGCAGTGAGAGAGAGAAAATGGACGCTAGTGAAACTCATGGAGGTACACGAAGCGGTTGGATATATAATATGGAAGGATTGGAGAAACAAAAAAAAAACCCTACTTACTCCTTCGCTCGAGACTCTCTCGACGACGTCGGCAACGGCGGCCGTGATGGTGAACCCTCACCGTTAAACATATATGTATACGAATATATATATATATATAATACACGGATGGTTGGAGTCCTAGATTCTTGAATTTGTATCCGTGAGAGCGAGAAAGAGAGGTGAAGACACGGCAAGATCTCCACGGCAGTCCCACGGGGCCCCAACAAGAAGTATATATATATATATATATTTTATACAGCCGCTGAGACCTATTGCTCTCTCATTCTCTGTATCACTTGTTTTCTCTCTCTGTCTCTCTGTCTGTGTCTTGGTTCGTGTGTTGTTAGGAGCCTCACCTCAGTGGACCGATGGTGAAGTAAGGAAAAGAAAGAGAGAGATGAATCCTCTTCTCAGTTTCCCTTCTCTCGAACATAAACATATATATATATATATATATATATAGAAGTCCCCGCGACTCCTCCTATTCCTCTCGCCTTGTCTCCCTTTCATTCTCGCCTCGACAATGCATTTGAATCCAAATAAAAGCGCTTGACGTATAATCACGATTCTTTTTTAAATATTATATATACATATATTATATATAATTTTTTATTTCATTTTATTTTATTTTAAATATGTTTAAATATTTTGTTGGTAATCATTGTAAAGACACGAAGGTTTAAGAGTGTGTGTACATATATATAATTCATGCGTGCCCGAATAAGAATGACGAATGATATTATTTTTTCATCTTTTATATAGCCTATACTTTGTAACAATATGTATTTGATTCTTCATATTTTTTATTTTATTTCTAAGTCTTTTTTTCTTTTCTTCTTTTGCCATTACGTCTTTTGCTTATGGTGTTCCATTGAATTTCGTCACGTTGGTATATGCCGTCGTGTCGACCTGTTTTGTTATTATTGTTTTGCGGAGAATTGTTGGTTGAGAGCGCAGCAACAGGGGGGTATTACGTGAATTGAGAAGGAAGTTGGTGATGATTGAAGTGGGTCGAATGAGAGGAGTAAAGAATTTGAACGATGAGTGTGTTGATGAGATGACGGAGTAGGACGAAGGTTAAGGAGAGGAGGAGAAAAGGATTTTTAATAGGCATGAGGAAGCCGATCGACTTGTGTGTATTGTTAAGAACAAAGAGTGCCCATCTCGCGGGACACATCGTGACAGAGAGAAATTATGAAAGAATCCCATCTTAGTTATGCCAGATAAAATGAGATAAAAAAAGTGTATATATGTAGATGAATGCGACGAGTCCAATATGAATCCTGAAATGTTCATCTGTTCGCTCCAAATATTTTTCTTGCTCTGATTCGCCTGTCCGAACTTGCATACATACTCTTGTGAGACGCGTCCCCGTCCTTGGCTCCGTAATTTTTTTAATTTTTCATTTTTTATATTCACTTTTTGTTTTGTACTCTTTGCTTATGTTGTCTCTTCGCTCTCCCAATATTCGTCTACCTACAGACACGTGGATGCACGATCACACATACACAATTCCATATATAGGTATATGCCAGGACGAATTCGGCGGACATTAGGTATCCACTTTCAGACTTGTTTTTTTTTCTGCTCCTCCAATTTAGTTTTTTTTTTTTTTTTTTTTTCATTTATTTTTTCACTTCTCCATATCTTCGTTATTCTTACTTCATTTTCGTCTGGTCAGCGAGTCGTGGCATCCTGTCTCGCGCAATCCCTCGAGGCTTCTCGCCACAAGGCATCCTTTTCCCACTCTTTTTTCTCTTCATTTCCCCTCCATCTCTTATTTTCTCGCTCTTAAAAGTTTTCAGTCCCTCGAAAATTCAGCCACGACATCCGTGCGAGCGCTCAGCCGCGCCCTTGGGCTTTCCAAACTTTGCCATCTCTCGGGCTTTAAAGACGAAGTGCCGTCTCGACTTCTCGGCATATTCATTCTACCTTACCTCCCACTCTCTCATCTCCGTTACTTGGCATTCTTTTTTTTTTTTCTCTCTCTGTCTCCCTGCCTTTCTCGGTATATTTCTATGTCGTTACTTTTCGTTCGTTCTCTTTGATATTCCCAGGACACAACCCAGAGATGCAGTTTCGTCTTCACACCTGCGAGACACACTTTGTCTGTCCTTTTTCATTTTAACCAACTGCCCAAAGCCATGAACTTCTTAACGACAAGCCTATATATATATATATATATATATATACTCTGTATATTTACGTGGCCCAATCAAGAGATTAAATTATAATCCTCATCACGTTCTCAATGGAAATGAGTTAATCGCTGTCTTTTTAATTTTACCTCTTCAATTCAACAGTTGAAATACGTCTTAGTTGATTATTTATTTATTAATTTTTTTTTTTTTGCCTGGATCTATTCTCATGATATCAAAAAATACATATATGTATACTTGATATAATTGGCGGAATTGAGTAATTATATGTATCGCCGGACGAATTGGAGAGAGGATCAAAATGGCGAAGGTGCGAAGAGTATCGCTCATCAGAAATTTTTCATGGCAAACCAACCACACAAAATGATGATTGATCGGCATACATAAATAAAAGACTAACCATTTAAATTACATTTGGTATGATCGTTAGGAAATAAGCGTATATACAATATCTATAGTGTATACATACTGTATCCATGATCTCAATATGTATATATAGTGAATTCTTCTTTCTCACGTTTCTCCCTTTTTTTTTCTCTTTTTTCTTTTCTTAATTTGCCTAACATATATATCTATATGTGTATATATATATATATATATATATATATACGTAGATAAAT